>JBAWJQ010003003.1:0-191691 GCA_037783105.1 Bactrocera zonata
CGCTCAAGCACTCATAAAAGGCATCTTTGGTCACATCGTCCTTCTCTTCCGTCGGGGCGTGGGCGCAAATCAGCGATATGTTGAAGAACCTCGCTTTGATGCGGATTGTGGCTAGACGTTCATTCATAGGAGTGAATGAAAGTACTCGGCGAAGGAGTCTCTCTCCCACCACCAATCCAACACCAAACTTGCGCTCCTTTATATGGCCACTGTAGTAAATGTCACAAGGACCTACTCGTCTCTGTCCTTGTCCCGTCCATCGCATTTCTTGGACGGCGGTGATGTCAGCCTTTATCTTTACGAGGACATCAACCAGCTGGGCAGCGGCACCTTCCCAATTAAGGGACCGGACATTCCAGGTGCACGCCCTCAAATCATAGTCCTTATTTCGTTTGCCATGGTCGTCATCAAAAGGGGGGTCTCTCATCCGAGGCTGTTTTTTCTTTTCATTGGGGGGGTGATTTTACGTGGCGGGTCCCAAACCCAGCGCACAACCCTATGCAGGGGGGTGTTTCGCCTTCTCACTTTAGCTCGCCTTCAAACGGATGTTCTTAGGCTACCCAGAGGATACTTGGTCAAAGACCGGATGTCGTGAGCTGCTTGAGTCATATGTAAAATAATCGTTTCTGGCCACTCCCAAGTGAACTGCACCAGAGAACTTTCCTCACTTGCGTGAACTTCTACACATGACTCCATCCTTCATTTTTATATATATACTACTGGAAAAAACTTAGCGTGCGTAACGTAGCGTGCGTAACGTTGGGTTCACGGCCATTGATAAAAACTACAAAATTTTTTGGCTGCAAGTAAGTTATTTTAGAATTCTCTTGTATTCATCTTTCTTTAATGTGTTTCATTTGGTGCGCTTTATTATACAAAATTTGCTAAAAATTACGAAAACATACCTTAACCTTTAAAGCTATTTCCATTTTTTGTAGCGTGCGTAACAATACTTTGAGATCAAATTTTTCGCAGCTTAAACCTATTACAAAAAATATTTTGATGACATTCGAAAGTACGCTTAAATTCCACTAAACACTGTGTATAACTCTAAGGTATGTCTTTTGACAGACCAAAAAATTGTTATATTTCAATCCGAAAACGCGTACGAATGTGGCGTTCGTAACGCAGGATTTGCCCATATAGCTCTGAAATAATCAGGAACTTATATTATGTATAACAAATACAGTCCACTGAATCAAAAAAGTCAGAGTCTCTATAAATTGTGCCTATTGTGTAGTCGAAAATTTCAGTTCGTATTTTTTGAATAGATGTCCTTGCAGTCGTATAGCTCCACTGCTAACAATCACATTGAACCATATCATATGTTGGAGAGGTTCATTTAACCAAAACAAACTTAAATTCGGGGAAGTTGAAAAAAAGTTACAGCTGTGCAAAAATGAGTGAAAATAATGAATAAATTCGCTAAATTTTCAAATTTTTGTATAAAACGGAAATAATGCCACGCAAGCCACCAAGGAAATTTGTGAAGTTTACGGAGACGATGCTGCATCAGTTCGTATAGCCAACAATGGTTCGCTCGCTTCCGTTCTGGAAATTTCGAAATTTCGACTTTTTACACTGATGGAATAATATCTTTATGGAAAAAGTGGTCCACCAAAATTGTTCATATTTGTTTACTCATTTATTAGTATAAATATAAAAAAATACGATGAAGTTTGATTAGAAATACAAAAATACTTTTTTGACTACCCAATGTGAAAAAATGGCACTCGATTAATATCTATGATGATCTCTATTCAGGCAAACAAGAGTTATTTTTAGTTTTGTGACCTGCTAACTATCATTTCACAAATTTGAGACAATATTTAGCGACTAAAGACTAGAGACTGTAATGTGAATAGTGACTAGTTGCAAATTGAGACTTCACGGTTTCTGAGTTAATGTGAACATCAGAAGTGAGCCTCTGTCATGTGATATCCTAATACAATGTGATGCTGTGATGGGCGTGTTAATTGCAAATTCAAAATATGGTTGTTTAGAGACGTGAAACGGGATTTTTAATTAATGTAACATTCAAAATGATGTGATATCATAAGATGTGATGATATTGTGATGTGACGTGTTATTTAAAAACTTAAAATTTCATGGTATAACAATGTGGAATAAAATTTTAGATTATTGTGAAGATTTAGGTGCGTAAGTGTAATGTAATATCATCTGAATTGTTGTAATGTAAAACAGGGGTGTGACTTAAAGTGATATTCTGATAACTGCAAGTGTTCTTATTATTTTAGTTTTGAATTACTATAAATTGGTAAAATGTATGTATAAATATGTCCATAGTATACTACTGTGTAAGATAACATTTGAATTTAAACTGCGCGCGTCGAAGGATTTGGAAAATTATGTTTTTTTTTAGGTTGGTAGTACTGTCAGTCACATTTACGTCAAAATATTCATTAGTGTTTGAGATACGTGTCGTTTTGTAAGCTGCTAAAAGTGAGTTTTTCGTTTTTTGCGATGTCGAAATTTGTTGAGCAAAGAATTTGCATTTAATTTAGTTTACGGAATCAATTTTCTGCTGCGGATACGTTGAGGATGGTGCAGAAAGCCTTTGGTGATGAGGCTATGTCTAAAAAAAAATGATTACAAGTGGTATAATGAGTTCCAAGCCGGCCGTGAACGTGTCAAAAACGAAGAGCGTCCAGGGCAACCTCAACCGACGAAGCTCACGTTCAACAAATCAAAGATTTGGTGTTGAAAATCCCTCGATTAACAATTAGAGACTTTGCTGATGAAGGTGGTATATCGAAAGGATTAGCCAATACCATTTTGAAGGATGTTTTGGGCCTCAAGCGCGTCATATCTCGACTGGTACGGAAAATATTGAACTTTTTGGAAACAAGGCGTCGCGTGGTGTGTGTGAAACGATGTTTCCGACTACCAGGGTGCCATGAAATGCATTATAACTAGATGAGAATTGGATATATGCTTACGACCTCGAAACAACCGATCAATCGAGCGAATATTGTGCCAAAAGAGAGCCGAGACCAAAAATCAAGGTCATGTTGACTGTTTTCTTCGATTATCGTGGTGTTGTGCATTATGAATTCTTTCCAACCGGTCAAACAGTCAACAAGGAATATTATTTGAACGTTATGCGTCGTTTGCGTAACCCTATCCGCCTAAAAAGACCGGAATTGTGGAAAGACAATTCTTGGTTTTTACACCACGATAATGCACCATCCCATACTGCCTTCGTAATTCGTGATCATTTCGCCAAAAACTCAACCCATATCGTTCCGCAACCACCGTATTCTCCTGATCTGGCGCCGTGCGACTTCTGGCTGTTCACCAAGCTCAAAAGACCGCTCCGGGACACCGTTTTTATACGATAGAGGAGATTCAAGCCGCAGCGAAGACGGAACTGAACGCCATCCCGGAAAGTGACTACAACCAGTGTTTCGAAGATTGGAAAATCCGTTGGCATAAGTGCATTGCATCGGGAGGGGATTACTTTGAAGGGGATGAAATTGATTTGGAAGAATAAATAAAGAATTTTCACCTTATATTTGGGCACGGTAGTATATCCTAATATTTGTACCACACCATCAATTTTGTTTATCAGCATTTGCGCCAGTATTTATTTGCTCATACGAATTCCCCTCAGTAGAGATAAAATATTTTATTTTTTAGTAGACTATGATTTCTGAAATCTCTTGAATTTGGCTTTATTCAATTTACTAAAATTTAATTCAACTCAACACAAAACTAATTTGTGGAAAATGGAACTTAAAACACAGTTCAAGAATTCACACACACAATCATATTTTATATTCACTGATGAATTGATACTAAAAATGTGAAATTCTACGAGCAATTAGCTGGTGGTGGTAATTGAGTGTTAACCTTTTTGTGCCCTATTAGGTACAACAACCGGAATGTTTCGTAGGTACCTGCTGACGACAGCCTTATCCCACAGTACTCAAAAGTACAACGGATCAAATTAATGTGTTGATCAGCGCTCTGAAAATACTAGGCATTTTGGAATGGAATACAGTGTGGAATGGACACAATAACTACCTTTGTAGGATTCGAGGCCCATCTATAGAATGGGCAATGCAGCTCCACATCGAACTGTCAAAATATAAATTCTACCCGCATTTGGGTATAAACTACAACCACCACGATACACCCTGAGGGGCTAGTCCGCATGTGCATGTTGGAGTTACATCCAAAGGCTCCTGCTCACCGTGGTTTGAGAATTAAGTCTCCGTTCAGACCTCGTAGGCGAAAGTACTACCAGTTGAGCTTCCATACTGCTCTGGACTGTTGGCCAGTATAGAAGACGAGTTTGGACCCCACTGACACACAAAATATACACAACACAACACTCATACTAAAAACTTTCCCTAATTCACATTTAAACGCCTTCGCCGTTTAAACAACTCACCCGCATACAACCTTAACAATTCCGTATTGCGACTAGTGGAGATCACACCACTAACATCTAAGTGCCCATTCGTCCAACTAATCCCCATACCCCCAAATTCCTAATGTCTGAGTACATCGGGCATTCTGCAATTACATGCACCCATTCCTCTACCCCCGCCCCACAAAAACAACCGGACCTATCAGACAGGTGCCTTTCATGCAAAAATGCATTCAGAGGCCCATGTCCCGTAAGCAGAAACCCCAGAGTCAGACAAAATCCGGAATCAGGGTTATCCACAACAAACCCAACATTCCGAATGTACTCATATGTCACTCGACCATTGGGACAATTGTCCCAACGTTCTTGCCACCTACACCTAACCCTATCATCTACATATAAGCCTCTTGCTCCCTAGATATCCCTCCCACTCCACATCATCATCGGAAATCTAATCACACAGTAGCAATGAAACACTCAACCCCCTTCTTAACCTGAATGCAACAGCACGCTGTATGGCAATCAGGTCAAGAGGGGGTGCTCCTAACAAAACTTGTAAAGCCCCTGTCGAAACTGTACGACATACAGGCAGACATGAAAGCATCATGCAACGTTGCACCGAGAGAAGTTTTCGACGACCCGAGACCGCCACTGCTATCTCCCACCATACAGCAGCTCCATAAGTAGCACAAGCAAACCACGATGTATGGTGCGAGCAGCGTCACGCCCGAGACACCAATTATTCCTCAATATGCGTCGTACTTTGCTTATGACCGCCAGTATGTGCTCCTTAATCCTTACCAAGTGTGGAGTAAAACACGTTCTTTCACTCATACTCAGTCCCAGATATTTGACTTGCGTCACATATCTGATACTAACCCCATTCACACGGACAATCGGTGGACGAACCGGCGAAAACCTACCTTTCAGCAACATTGCCACCGTTTTATCCATCGATATGTCAACTCCCACACTTAAACCCCAAGAATTTACAATTTCTAAAAATTGTCCTCCCGTTCGTTCTAAATCACACCGCGAACGACCTTCAACCAGACGAAGAAGATCATCCGCATACGCACAACACCTAAAAAGTGGCTCGAGCTGCCCAAGCAGAGAATCCATCATGAGATTCCAAATATATGGACCACAGATGGAACTCTGCGGAGAGCCACGAACCACCTCAGTCTCCACACTTCCATTCATACCAACTAGAGAAGCTTTTCTGTCCGAAAAATAGCTCCGCCAAAGAGCAATTTCCGGACAGCCAAGATCCTTCAGCCGTTGCACCATCCGATCCCAGCTTAGGTAATCAAACGCCCCCTTAAAGTCAACAAATATGCCAAGGACATATACCGTGCGTACACCTTTCGTAAAACCAAATGTCCGGTGTTCAGGATGCTCAATTTCATTTTAATGAATCTAAATGATGATTTCGGTTGATTTTTGATGAATTCACGCACAGTTCCGATGGAACTCCCGGTGATCACGGATTTTGATTGGCCCACATGTTGATCGTCATTTATGTTCTCACGACCTCTTTGAAAACGGTGAAACCACTCGTGCATTCTGCTACGGGATAGACAATCATCGCCATAAACTTTTTTTTATCAATTGAAACGTTTCGGTAAAAGTTTTACCAATTTTAAAACAAAATTTAATGCTGTCTCTTTGTTTGAATCTCATTTTCGCACCGATAACACAAACATACTGACACTTTAAACGCAATAACTTCACTTCCAATTAATGAAATGTCTTGAAATTCTTACTGTACAATCGATAAAGATAGCAGATTCTAACGCCGACATATAGATGGCACCCCCAAGGGGGCGCTGGATTCAAAAGTCCTGTTTACTTTGGAATGTACCTTATATTTAACATTTGTCATGTGAATTCTCAAATAATTTATTTCTCTACTCTCTTCTCTTTTAAAATGCAAATGTACATATGTATTCTATCTCATAATCGAATATGCCCATAGTATATATCCCAATATTTGTACCACACCATCATATCTGTTTATCAGCATTTGTGCCAAAAACATACTTATTTGTTCATACGAGGAGTTCAGAAGAGATAAAATACTTTTTAGTAGACTATGACTCAGCTATAATCGCGTAAGCAGAGTCTACGCCAATAAAGAAGAGAAGAAAAGGCTATGATTTCTGAAATCTCTTGAATTTGGCTTTATTCAATTTACTAAAACTCAATTCAACTCAAAACAGAACTTATTTGTGGGAAATTGAACTTTTCAAACAGTTTTCTTGCAAAACATTTTCAGGAATTCACACACGCAATTATATTTTACATTCACTGATATTGAATACTAAAAATCTGAAAATCTAACATCAGTTCTGAGTAGTAAAATTTGATTTAAAATTCATATCAGTAAGCTGGTGGCGTATAATAACTGAGGGTCAACCTCGTTGTGCCCAATTAGTTACAATAGACCTATGTCAAAAATCAAATTATAAAAGAAGCGTAAATAGATATACAGTGTAACAAAAACCATAGAGGCTGTTGGGAAGATCGCTGGTAAAACAGTTTTACATACTGGGTTGCCACCTATGTATATCTATTTAACAATTTAGAACTCGTTAGAGCGTTAAATTACAATATTGTAGATATAAAAACTATTATTTATTAGTAACATATGTTTCGAAAATATTTACACTAATGCAAAAATAAGTAGAGTTGCCACCTAATGATTTGTTAAGAAAAATTAAATAAAAACTGCAAGAAAGTAAAAAATGAAAAAAAACAAATTAATGAAAATGAGTAGGTGGACATATGACATCTGCTAACCGCATGTATTAAAAATTTAAAATTTTAAAAGTGTTTTAAATTTTGTAACGATTTTTTTACTTACGTTTTTTGTTTAAAGTTATTTTTTTTCATTCAAATTAACATCTAGAAGAACGGATCGTCAAGATCATGTGCAAGGGAGCGAAAGGAAAACACGCAAGCTTTATACCTACACGGTCTCGATAAAACTGCGGGACGGCTGTTGGTCTACTCATAGATCAAACTTACTGGCATCATATGCGAACTGAATGGGCATTAGTAACGATGACACATGTCATGCTTTATGTAGAATTCGGCTTAGATATCTAGGAGCTCCATAGTTCTAGGGACTGTGTTATAATTAGAATTCAAGTCACTAGTAAACTTCACTAAAAGCGTTCACTTCCTGCATGACGTAAACTTCGGCTTGTATTAATAATGAGCCTACATATGGCACAACAAAAGACCTGTAGGTCTACGTATGGCGTGAAAGACATCCAGTGTAAGCTAACCTAATCTAATATTTATTTATATTAAAGTTATATTTTTTTATACAAAGATAGCCATCCCTTTTTTATGTACATATATTAACTACATAAATATTTATTTATTTGTATAGCAGTACATGAAGTACGGATGGCTTGAAAGCTTAAACCACATAGTAGCAAGAATTCAAAATTTCTGACGGATAATTGATTGAAATACAGTAAAATTAAATTTTGTATATCTTATTGTTGTTATTTTCCATTTCAACTACCACAAATACTACACTTTTATCACGCTAAACCATATGTACTGTATTTTCAGCATCACCACTTCAAATTTCACTCACATTTCCATATCAAATTCCAGTTTTTAATTTAATTTTAACTCCGTATATTTCCATTTTAGCACATCACCAAAAAATAGTGTTGCATTTTTTACTATTTGCCAAGTTGAAAATAAATTTAAAGAATTCTGTTGCAGGCTGTTGATTGGCATTCACCTTTCCGGCCTTAAACAACAGGCAGGGGCTGCAGAGTGTGTGGAAATTTAAATTTGCCATCAACATGTTATATAGCCAGTATTGTTGTTATCTTTCTACCTCCTTTTACTGCCCATAATGTGAGTTACAACAACCCAACTGTGCGCTTTAGTAGCAATCAGCTGTGTAAGGCAATCAGCCCGGCAATGGGGCGGTGCGACGATTTGGTATCTGCAGCTCGTCCAGCAGTGTTTCCCAACACACATTTTTTGTAAGCTGTTGTAATGCATATTTGTAATTGGTGTAGACTTCAAGCCCGAAATTTAAAACTAGTATTGGATGTGTATTTGTGTAAGTATGAACTATAATGTGTTATCATAAACGTAAGCAATTTATAATCAATTTATTTAACTTAAATTTTCAATTTATTCATCTACAATTTTTGTGATTTTAAAGTACGAAAAATTGGAAACCCGAAATTTTTCAGAATTTTTATATAGTCAATTAATTCAATTCGAAATTTTGGGACTTTAAATTTAAAGAATTCGAATATATAAAGTATTTATATATTAAAGCCAATTTATTTGACTCAAATTTTCGAGATTTTAGTTAAAAGAAAATCGGGATCTCCAATAGGTACATCATTTATTTAAGTCGAAATTTCGGGATTTTAATTAAACTACATTGGTACAAATTTTCGGAGTTTTTATAATTGCTCTGAAACTAGTGTTAACCCTTAAAAACTTAAGAAAAAAGTTTTTTAAAGTTTAAATGATAAAATAATTTATTTATGATACTGTTATAAATAGTAATATTCTTCATCCTATTTTCGTAATTTTCCAAGCATTATGCATTCAATATTTCTACAGTTTTACGTACAAATGTATGCCAATATTTTAAATCAACGCAAAATACTTTAATAACACTAATTCAGAATTTTCGGGATACCGAAAAAAGATCGGGGTTTCAATGTTTAGCTTTATATCACTGATTCAGCAACAATTTGCATTTTTAGCACCTTTTTTATTGTACAAAATACTGATGGTATTTATAGTGTGCTGCAGCAAGCGTTCCTTCCTTTTTATTACTGCTGTTTTCAATTGCTTCGTTTTTTTTCTTCGCTGCTCTCATGTCTATCCTGGTGTGCTTTCTTTGTTTTTGTCTTATTGCTCATCATATGTTTCACCGTTGCGCCAGTAAAAAAGTATTAGTTTTTTAATACGCTTTTATTAGCTTCACTTGTATGTATGTATGTATGTTTGTAACTTTTTTAAGTGGTACTGAAACCTAGAATACTTGAGCGACACTGTAAGAAGGCGATAGTAAGTTTAAGCAGTTCACCAAAAAGTTGCGCTTAAAAGTATGCAACATCTATATAAAACTAGTTTTGGTGACATTTAAATAGCATAGTGAGTTGGGCGTCGACCGTTCATAAGATGCAAGGTTGTGCAGTAGAACATGCAGTAATTTATCTAGGCTCTCGAGTGTTTGCTGCTGGACAAGCTTATGTAGCACTTAGTCGATGTAGATCTTTGGGCCGTATTCGAATTAAAGAACTAGACTGTTCAAAGTTGACAGGTAAAACCCCAAGTAACAGTGAAGCTTTATGATTCGATTAAGAAGTAATAATGCGTAAAGTCGTCAATAGAACTTGGTCGCAAATAATGTAACAATTAATCAATGAAAGGTTACGAGTAGATATTAAATGCTGCCTAATTATCGATTTACTTAACCAACACTACATGTCATAGTTCACATTTTAACAAATTTGGGGTTTCTCACATCAAACTAAAAAATCAAAAATAAATATAGTTTTAAAAAACTAAAAAACACTCTTTTAAAGCATATCAAACTAAAAAGTGAAAAATAATCCTTTATATAAACTAACAGTAATAATGAAGAATTATTTTTCACTTTTTAGTTTGATATGCTTTAAAAGCGTGTTTTTTAGTTTTTTTAAACTATATTTATTTATTTATTTATTTAGAAGAGAAATAAATAGAAATAGTTATTCCACTTATATATATGTATGTAAAGCACTGGCTGCTAGGGCCTTGGCTTGATTAATATTTATAGATTAAGTTATTACATTTTTATTACTTAAGACTAAGCCAAATTAAATATTAGTTTGTACTTCAGTTACATATATATTAAATAATTAATTTACATATTTGCATATATTTTACAAAAGGTTAATGTTATTGTGATCTGTCCGATCGAGTAGGTCAGATGGTTTGTTGTTACCAAAAATCAAAACTCTTTGTTGTACGTGTGCGCAGTGATCAAGGATATGAAGTATTGTGAAATCTTCCGAACCACATAAAGAGCATATGGGTTTGCTTCCACCATTCAAAAGGTGTCCATGTGTCGCAAAAGTATGTCCAATCCTTATGCGTGTGAATGCTTTTATATTTTTACAGGTGATTGTATTGGAATAATGTGGTTTTTGGCCTAATGGATTAGTAAGTTTATAGTGGTGGGTATGGTGTCTCCAATCGTTTAGACAACAGACTGATATATGTATGTTGTTTAACGTATTTCTTAATATCCTTTGTTGTGAAGTATGCTGACGTATGCAAAGGTTCTTTGTTTGCTTCTTTCGCTCGTTTGTCAGCCATTTTGTTTCCTTGAATCCCTGTGTGCCATATATTTTGATTATGTTATTGTGTTGAAAAATAAGGTTTTTTATTTTTGTAATCAGGTAGGAATCGTTTGATTGATTAAAAATGGAATCTATGGCGGATTCACTGTCGCTGCAGATAATAGTTTTCTTTCCATTCCTAGCGGCAAAACGAACCGCTTCCAATATTGCAGCTGTTTCAGCTGTGAATACCGAGCAGTACGAAGGCAAAACAAAAGCAGCTATGGTGACACCGTTCTTGTTTGTCAAAGCAAATGAGGTGCAGGTATTACTTTTAGATCCGTCTGTAAATATAAACTCCCAATCATTTCTACAAGGTTGAATAGTTTCTTTATATAGCTGAACATATTCCGTGTTGCTGGTAAATTGCTTGCGATATTGTTGTGTAACGCTGATGCAACTTGGAGATAATGTCATGGAAGGCGGAATTAATGAAGGTTCAACCACTGCAGGGTTCGTAATTATCCCGAGTTGCTTGGAAATGGTTAGACAACACATTATGGTTGTGGGTTTGTTGTATCTGCGTGGACATTGGAGAGTGCTATTTACATTCATGAGTGTTAACTCGTTTCTGCATAGCAGTGTGTTATGTGTGGTGCTTTGCTGAATATTTGGTAACCAGGACTCTTTTAAAATATCTTTGATTGGTGATGTTGGGAAGGCACGGATACTCATTCTCGCTGCCGCATGGTAAGGTGCATTTAAGAGTTTGATATGAGTTTTATATTGCAAGTCCTTAGTCCATTTTTGATAACAATAATGCTCTTGTCACATTAATGAGAGTGTTTGAGTGACACAAACAATTTTTTGATGATAGGTACTTTACAATGTTTAGTCTTAAAAATAAGTTTGATCGAATATATTTACAATGTTCTTTATAAGAAAGAGTTTTATCAAATATTAAGCCTAGAATTTTTAAGGTATTAGTATGGGAAATTTGTGTATTTAAAACGGATACGGTAGGAAATGAGCAATTATGTTTTCTACAAATATGAAATGTGGAGCTTTTTATTAATGAAATTTTTACACCTGACATTTCGGACCATTTGTTGACATTTGTTGTTATTAGTTTAATTAAATGCAAATCAGAGTTTTTACACAGAGAGATGTTAAATGTACATATGTACAAATAAATATAGGTAAAGATATTGATACTCGTTCGGACATATTGAACAGCTGAACATTTACATTGAAAGTTGAGCATATACAGTGGAGTTTCAAGCATGAAATTGTGTTAAAAATATTGTTGGTAATTTACAAGACTAGGCAAAGTTTTAAAGCTCGTTGCCATTCTGGCAATGGGTCGAATCAAAAGTCGTGTTAAAAACCCAAAAGATCAATGTCTTTTTCCAAAAAATTATGAACTTGAAACTTTCACATATTTTTACTTTACACGAAGTTAGACCCCACTAATTTACCAGAGACTTAAAAGTTCTTCCACTCACATGAAGTTCATATGGGAGAGCTTTCAAGTTTTTGAACTACAAATTAGACTTATACTAAATTGTGGATGTCTACATTTTACGATCTTGGATTTAAGGAACTGATTTAAGGCTTGTTTTAATTAATTTTCTCATTTCGCTTCCATCGGTTTTTATTAGTTGAAGTTTCACAACAACAACCAGTATAAGATTTGTGTTCAGTTTCGGTTCATATCCAAACTCAGTATAAGTTTATGTTAAGGTTCAGTTTAAGAGATAGGCGAAAGCGCATATTAAGTTTCAAATTCTATTATTAATGTATTTGTTCCGGTGCGGTTTCCGGACTTTCATTGAGCTTAAATTTTCACAGCAGTCAGATTTAGTTGCAAGCCCAGTTCTGGCCTTGGCTTTCGTCTTGGATTAATTTCTTGTTTTGGATTAAGTTGTGTTTAAGGTTTTGGTTTTTGTTAAGGTTAGCCTCCAGGTTAATATTTAGATCCTTGTTTTGACTAAGGTTAAGGGTTTGAATTCAGTTCCAATTTCGGTTACGGTTTTGCTTCCGCATACGGCTTCGTTTCGATTAAAATTGAAGTATAAGTTATTACGATCTTCTATATGCAAATTTTTAAATTCCGAAGCTAACTACCTGGAATGTTGCACACGGACCACAATAGCTAATAATCGAATAAACTGATCGTTGAAAATCTAGTTTTTTCATGAATATCTTATTTACTTTATAAGATATTTTCGCGGAATTTGACGCAGACAATTTTCCAGGGCAACATTACAATACTTGAATATATGTATTATCCAGATCTACTCTGTAGTACGTATAGTTGCCATACAAACTGATCTATCACAATCAAGTCTTTATATGGATATTCTGATTTTTTGACAAGATATTTTCAAGAAATTTGGTGTGGATTATTACCTGAAGCAACAGTATAATTTTCGAGCAAATTATTCAGATCGGATTGTTATCACAAATATCTGTCATACAAACCGACCTATCCAAATTAAGTTGTTGCGTGAAAAACACTTTTTATTTGACAAGATATTTTCACGAAATTCGGCACACATTGTCGTAAGAAAACTAAGTCCTTATATGGAAACATTTCTTATAATAATATATGTATGAAAAAATAATTTATTACACAAATAAGCCTTTTAAGCCAACATGCAAATTCTTTCACATGACAGTGTTAGCAAAAACTGTTTCGAACACGCCAAATAAAAGTCTTAGGAATAAAAAAGACACCCATATTTGTTTAAACGCATAACAAGAGCAACACACAGACATGCCATTAGGCAAATTGAATGACAGCGAAACGTTTACGGAAACCAATAAATAGGAAGCGACAACTAAATGCAGAAAATGTGTAAATAAAATCTGTTTCAATAATAATAAAGCAGAAGTGCGGAAAACAATTAAAAATACCGTATTTAATGTACACACCCGCAAACAAACATGAAATTACATGGCGGGCGGCCGCGGCGTATACGTAATTTATTTGAATTTTGGCCGTGGCGCAAATATGCTTTGCCGGTGCAGCAACTTTATACGCGCGAAGTATTCATGTCACATTAATGGCCTGCAATCATTTGACATTGTTGTTTTTGTTGTTGTATTTTTAATGCTGCCACTTTTGCTATCAGTGCGGCTGTGTGCCGCGATTTTAAATATCTGATTGTTCGCGCGTTGTCTTTCGCCATTTGCTCTTTTAAATTTCAATTTATGCCCTCACAGCTGGCGTAGTTGTTTTCATCGCATTTTAATTCATTAAATTATTAATTTATTTATGACATTCCACTATAGCTAACAAAGCGCCGGAGCAACAGCGCGCCCGTCATAGCTTTGGTAGCGTTCTGGTTTTTGTTTTTGTTTTATTTTTTGTTTTTGCTTTTATTATTTTTGCATTAGCCTTTTCTTTGTTCTTCGTTTACTTGCGTTGCTACTCTCCATTTGTCAGTCTCACAGACTCACGCTTCTCGCTTTATTAGTAGCCATAAACAAATATTTATTGGAGCGTACACTTGCACACACAAATGTATGCTAGCTTGCAAGCACAAATTACACAGTCACATAAATATCTCAGTTTTGAGAAGATGTTCATAATTTATTTATACCGTAATGTTGGCTGAAATTTATTCAAAGCTGTTTAAATGTTAGTTATTGCCGGCAATTCGGCCTCTATAGCGCCAACTACAAAGCAAAGTGTAGCACAGCAGCGGAGAGCAGAGGAAAGTAGCGTATAGTGAATTCTCCGCTCGGCTATAAAGCGTGTGAATTTTAAGTGGTCTTTAAAGTTTATGTTGATTGCAGGTAACGCTAAAAAGTATTTATGACTTCCTAGATACTTGTATATATGTATGCTGCCAAGAAAAAATATTAGTTAATTACCATATCAGATGTTATAATGCCCTTCTTAGATACGTTTCGTATAGCTTAAAGGGGTATAAATTTATCTTAATTTTGATTTTGATCTATCACTTTGAATGTAGATATATTCTCTAGTGATCCGATCTGAATAACTTTTTCGGTAATTGTAGCCCTGCCTTGTGGAAGAATTCATTCCAAATTCTGTAACGACAAATAAAAAAGCTTTCCGTACACTGACTTGTATTTCATCGGTCACTTTGTATGACAACTATTTTTTATATTGGGCTGATATCGGTGGTTCTGACAAATAAGCAGCTCCTTGAGGAGAAGAAGACGTATATATCATACAGGCCTCCGATGTTTTCTGCTGAGTGTTACAAACTGCATGGAAAAGTTCTTATTCCCTGTTCAGAGTGTAATATCCGTTAGTTTTTGTTTTTAGATTACTAAGTGGCATATAAATAATAAAATAAATAAAGTATCTTTCTCTAAGTCCTAATTAGTTTTATGGCATTAATTGATTATTTTGTGGAAAGTGGTGTTTGTGTGGCGTAGAATTGCTTTAAAATCAAAAACAGAAAAAAAATGTTTAATTAGCCTCGTACTATTTTTCAACTAGTTTGGTATACGATGGTACCGAATTAAGTTAGTTATATACTTAAGATTACATTGAAGCTTCAGCAAAAAAAAAAAAATAGTTTTGCAACTAGTTGCAACTAAACATATTTTAAAACTGTTATAAAAGTAATGTTTCTAAACTAGTCAAGACGTTATCGACCTTCTTAGAGAGTGCGCAGCAAAGTCAACATAATTCCAATTCAAATGAGGTTACACAAGTAATCCTCATCAAATATATACCATGCTCCTTTAAACATAACTGGTAGGCGCTTAGCGTCGAAGTCTGCTGTTAGGTTTAGGGGAACTAGGTGTATGGGGGCCGGGGCAGAGACAAATTGAAATTATCCACTGATTCGACAGTATTCAATGTAGATTACTGCATCGCAAAATCCTTTCTTGCCGATTCTTTTCAGTTCACGCCCCGGCGAGGCATTTGTGGACGGGGCGAGGCCATTGGAGAGTGGGAGAGGTGCAGTGATCCTTTTCAACGATGGATCGAAGTTAGTAGGGAGAGTAGGTGGTGGATTCTTTTATCGGGAGTTTTCTGTTAACTCTAGTTTCAGACTATCAAACCATTGTACCATCCTCCAAACGGAGGTGACTGTCATGAAGGTAGCAGTAGATGAACTGCTCCGAAATTCAACTTCGAGCTTTTTCCGGAAACTGCACTGCAGATGAGCTTGCAAGGGAGGACACCTTTTCCCCAATATAATCCTATTAGAAGCGATTGGTTTTTCCTATGTTTTTCTGAGTTCCGCCAGTGAGCTCAGCAAGCGCCTGCCAACATTCATCTTGGTAAAGTTAATCTCGCCACAATTGAAAGTGTTCTGACCGAACACTATCCAATGGGTTTATACGCAGTGCGAATAAATATTGTGGTGAACGCTCTTTGCCAAAGCCGCATGGAGGAAGTCGAGGTGGACTTATCTTGTCACTTCCTCCGCTATTGCTGGGCTTTTGCCAGATCGAGATTGAAATAGATAGACACACTTTTGGCGAACTACCCAAGGTTGCTCGAATTGATATTTACCACCTTAATAAATTTATGTTAACCTCTTCTTTCGACGAACTATGATGACCTGGTGAGGAGTTGAGGACTCCCCAAAGGTGATTTAGTCACCGATAACCAGAGCATATTAGAATTATGGAGGGAACACTTCTCCAGCCCGTTGAATGCCAGTGAAAGCATAAAGCGAGGAGAAGGCGAATCCGATTCCCTAATCGATGACGACATAGCAGACGTTCCATGGCTAGACCATGAAGAAGTTCGAGTGCAATTACCTGTCTGAAGAACAACAAAGCGGCGAGGGCCGATGGATTGCCGGCCGAGCTATTCAAACACGGCGGCAAAAAACTGATAAGGAGCATGCATCAGCTTCTTTGTATAATATCTCGGACGAAATTATGCCCAACGAATGGAATTTATGTATGCTCTGCTCAATCCACAAAAAGGGAGACCCCACAATCTGCACCAACAACCGAGGGATAAGCCTCCTCAACATCGTGTAAAAGGTTCTATCGAGCGTATTGTGTGACAGATTAAAGCCCACCGTCAACAAACTGATTGGACCTTATCAGTGTGGCTTTAGACCAAATCAAAAATTGACCAGATATTCACTTTGTGCCAAATCCTGAAAAAAAAACGTGAAAAAAGAATCGACATTCACCACCTCTTCGTCGATTTTAAAGTAGCTTTTAACGAAAGGAGCTGTCTTTATGCCGCTTCATCAAGATCGTGAGGGATCTCTCCGAGCCTTATAATACTAAACGAGGTTTCAGACAAAGCGAATCCTTTTCATGTGACTTCTTTAATCCTGGAGAAAAATATTCGAACTGCAGATCTTAATACAGAAGGTACCATCTTGCTGGCGTACGCCGATGATATTGATATCATTGGCCTCAAACCGCGCCGCAAAGGAAGCGGAAGACCTACCCTTCGTTGAAGAGACCAGGTGGAGAAGGGAGGCTTCGCTTGGGATCTCCAATTGGCGCCAAGCAGAAAAAAGAAAGAATAACTGGCGCGCTGTTGTAAACTCGGCTATTACCGCGTAAGCTATCAATAAAGAAAAAGGGGGAGCTGTAAACATCCAGGCACTTTCTCCTCCATTGGGCAGTCTTTCAAAGATTGAAGTTGTAACTTCTGGCAGTTTTACTTTCCGCGTACCGAGAGAGGTATCAGAAACTGACACTAACTACCTAACAAAATGTGTAGTAGGCTCAAAGGACTCTGTCGATTTGTAGGTCTTATAACCACAACAGACATACTGTCCAAATGAGATCCTTGTTAGGATCGAGCTCTTAACCTAACCTAACCTAAGACAATCTAAGTCAATGATGTGAGATTATGACCGTACTATTTTCAGCGATGATGTGAATTATGATTTGTCATGACTACATACTATGTATTCTTCTAAAGTTTTCTATTAATAACATCCTCATAATCTGGTGAACGACCAGATGGAACCACGATGTTTTGAAGCTAGTAAGTTGTCAATGAGTTAGATTTTGGAAAACGCTTACTGAAATCTATTTTAAAAGTGATCCTTCTTAAGTACTCCTTCGCCAGTTTCTGCGGCTGTGGTAGTTAACCACAAAGGCATACATAAGCAAGGTGAGTTACAGCAAGCATTAGGCAAGCGAAGGCAGCTAAGGCGCGGTAACAACGCATAAAAGGACACCCACTGCCAACGTCCAGCTTATTTGTTCTGTATAACATGCCGATGTAAGCACATTTCTGCATGTGCATTAGTGCAAATATCGGGTATATCCTATTTATTAACGTGAAACGGTGAAACCTGAGCTAACCGAACGCTTTTATGTATTTATGTTCGTTTGTGGCTATATGTGACTGAGCTTGCCGCAAGCATTTACTTAAGCGTATTTCACATACACGTGCCACAGCATTTGCATTTATGATCAGGATCAGATGCATTTATTAGATTTGGGAATAGCCGCGTTACGCCCCAACGCCTTCAAGTACCGTTAGCCGACACAAACGGGCGCCAACGCTGTTACAACAACATATTGCTGTTGTCGCATGTGCTCGCTGGACTTGGTGGTTGTGCAAATCTGCTGTATCAGCACGTTGTTGTTGGTTTTACTGCTACCACAACTTGCTCTTACCCCACGCTGACAAAATCTATTTGCTCTTGGTCGTGGTGCAGGTGTCGAAGGCGTTCGCTTGCAAGCTGTGTTATATAGTATTATTGCTGTGTGTTGTTATTGTTCTTGGCTTCCCTCAACAGTAGTGTGTCGCTCGTTTTAAGCAAGCATCTTGGCTTATCCGTAATAATAAGAATTATTCGGGTCACATGCTGTGATCTAAGAAAGACGACCTGAAGTTGTTTGTTGTCACAGCTTTTGTTGCATGTAGCATGCAACGTTGCCAAGCTCAATCGAATATCTTATATTTACCGTTGTTGTTGCCGTGGATATCATATTACAATAATTACTGGAATTTCCTGTGGCATTGTTTGATTCTTTGGCAGTTGCCTTTGTATACTGAAATTGCTTTGACAACAGATTTTAATTGCATATTTTTGTTGTGGTGTAATTATTTTATACATAAGTAATGGCCAAGAAGCTTTCTAATGAAAAGAGCATAATATACTTTAACAATTTTCAAACAGTTCACAAGTTCATATCTGTGAATATAGACCTAGCACTCTTTCTTCAGCAGCATTTGCGAAAACAGGTTGGAAATTATTTATGTATCTATATCTATATCTATATATATCTATATAAATAAAAATGAATTGCCAAAATGTATGTACGCTCATAACTTTAATACGACTGAACCAAATTTGATAATTCTTTTTTTAAAATGTTCGTTGAGGATCAGGGATGGTTTATGCGGAGAAAAAAATCGAATAATTGCCGGAAAACCCCTAAAAACAGCACTTTTATTTTTCCCATACAAACGAATGAATGTTTGTTTATTAGTAACGCTAAGGGAACGACTGAGCCAATTTTGGTGAAATTTTCAGAAAATGTTCGATATGGATCGGGGACAGTTTAGAAATAAAAAAATCTGTACGCTTTTTGTGAGGAAAAGTCGGTAAATTGCAAAATTCCAAAAAGTTAATTTTTTCCATACAAATTTTTTTGTTTTGTTTTTCAATTATTTGAATCATTCAAATTTGTCGTTTGCTTCAAAATTTTTTGAAAATTATTTAGTGAAAACTTTATGTGTGTTTCACACTAAGTGATCAATTACAGATTGTAATTTGTTACGATGCCACGAAGAGGTCACGCTAATATCGGTCGGCGTTCTTTTTGGCATCAACATAAATTAGTAGCCCAAGGCATACGTTTGTAAGTACGTCACCAAAGGAAGCAACATGGCGATTATTGGTCTTGAACGATACGGTCGATACGTGAACTGTAATAAAGCGCTTTGTAGGGTATTTACTTTTGCAATTCATGAACGTTTTCCGACTGTTGTGCGTCTCGCAGTTAATTTGGAGAATGTCCAAAGAGTGTATTTTAACCCAAAGAATACAGTATAGCCAGTGGAAACATCGCCAGCAACAAAATTAACATTGACGAGTTTTTTCTTAACTTTCGTCAGTGATGTGTTTGTTAGAACATTACTCTATTCGAAAATACCTTGATATTGTACATGGAATGCATCGTCGAAGAAATAGTTACGCAGAAAGCAAGGCCAACCAGTAGATTGACATCCAGGTGTCTAATGCATTAGGACGAATTTACACAATCCACCCGAAAAAAGGCGATTGTTTCTACCTTCGGTTGCTATTGATTAATGTATGCGGTTCAACTTTATTTGAGTCATTGCTTACTGTGAATAGTATATGGGAATATGTGCAAGTTTTGGAGAAGTAAGCCAGCAATTACAAATGCTGAAACACGCTAAACTCTGGAATGAAAATGAAGTTCGCATACTTTTCGATATAAACCTCGACATTGTCAAAGACATTTTACATCGTCTTCGCTAAAAATTGGAAATGGTTCAATTTCGGTTGATACTTCCGGTGGTTCGATATCAATTCCATCTTCCCTTTATCAATTCACGAAGGATGAACTCATCACAAATATTTGAACATTGTCCAAATTACCACAACTACGATTCCTTAAGTGTACGCACAATGTTAGCTGCCAAAAATACCGATGTTGTTGACTTCAGCTGGAAGATTCAAAGTCAAGTTCCGGGAGACTTGCGCTCATACAAATCGATCGATCGTCTTGACTATGAAGACGACGCCGTGAATTATCCAGTGGTATCCCTAAATTCCTTGGACAGGCTTGGTATGCCACCGCATCATTTGCGTCTCAAAGTAGGATCTGTCGTTATTATGTTTCCCAATCGTCATGCGCCGAAACTGTGTAATGGAACCCGACTGATTGTGACGCACCTATCGAGTACAAAGGGACAGAATGCTTGATTCTACGAATTCCTTTGAGGTCTAACGATTTCTCATTTCATTTCAAACGTATTCCGTTTCTACTGAAAATTGAATTTGAGATGACAATCAACAGGACCTAAAGATAGTCGCATAGTGTGAGGCATAATTTTGGAAATGCTATGTTTTTCACATGACCGTAGCGTGCTCCCGAGTTGGAAAACCATCTTTTCTGTACACCGGAACAGAAACCGAAAAATGTTGTTTATAAAGCTGCGTTACATTGAAAAAAAAAATTAAATGATAAATTTAACTTTCTTTTCATTTCAAACTACATAATTTCACGCAGGACAACGGCTGCGGGGTCAGCTAGTAGTATTATATATATAGATCTTTCTATATATAGATCTTCCTCTACATCGGGAATTTCCTGAATAATGATTTCATCAATTTGATCTGGTGTAACCATCATCCAAAAAAGAATGTGTGCGTGCGGAAAACCTCTATTTTCCCACTCAACAGAGTACATCTAGCATCCAACAGCATCACATATACGTTGCTTCAAGATAAAGATTGTTTGAAAAGTCGTGCTGTGACATCGTGACGATCGCTTGCTGATTAACCGCGATTCATAATTCCGCACGTATGTCGCCGCATTTTGGGAGAACTTTTTGCCTTGCCTTACCTTGGGCTGCCATACTTTGATGGCAAAAAGAACACCGACCGATATTAGGGCGACCTCTTGGTGGCTTTGTAACAAATTTCAATCTGCAATTGACCTCTTTGTGTGAACCACACGTAAAGTTTTCACCGAATATTTTCAATAATTTTTCTTTTGAATAGCCGAAATAAAAAGGCAAGCGACCGAAATTGAACTATTCAAATAATTTACAAATCAAAATATTAAAAAACAAAACAAACAAAAATTGAAAAAAAAAATGTTTATGAAAAAAAGTTACTTTTTGGAATTATCCAATTTGCTGACTTTTCATGAAAATTATAAGATATTTTTATTTCTAAACCTTCCTTGATCCACAACGAAGAACCCCTTAAAATTTCATTAATATTGGTTCAGCCGTTCTCTTAGCGTTACTAACGAACAAACATTCATTCGTTTGTATGAGAAAAAGAAAAGGGCTGTTTTAAGGGGTTTTCCGGCATTTATTCGAAATTTTTTCTCCGCAGAAACCATCTCTGAACTTCAACGAACATTTTAAAAAAAGAATTATCAAATTTGGTTCAGTCGTATGAAAGTTATGAGCGTACATACATTTTGACGATTCATTTTTATTTACATACTAGCTGACCCCGCAGCCGTTGTCCTGCGTGAAATTATGTAGTTTGAAATGAAAAGAAAGTTAAATTTATCATTTAATTTTTTTTTCAATGTAACGCAGCTTTATAAACAACATTTTTCGGTTTCTGTTCCGGTGTACAGAAAAGATGGTTTTCCAACTCGGGAGCACGCTACGGTCATGTGAAAAACATAGCATTTCCAAAATTATGCCTCACACTATGCGACTATCTTTAGGTCCTGTTGATTGTCATCTCAAATTCAATTTTCAGTAGAAACGGAATACGTTTGAAATGAAATGAGAAATCGTTAGACCTCAAAGGAATTCGTAGAATCAAGCATTCTGTCCCTTTGTACTCGATAGGTGCGTCACAATCAGTCGGGTTCCATTACACAGTTTCGGCGCATGACGATTGGGAAACATAATAACGACAGATCCTACTTTGAGACGCAAATGATGCGGTGGCATACCAAGCCTGTCCAAGGAATTTAGGGATACCACTGGATAATTCACGGCGTCGTCTTCATAGTCAAGACGATCGATCGATTTGTATGAGCGCAAGTCTCCCGGAACTTGACTTTGAATCTTCCAGCTGAAGTCAACAACATCGGTATTTTTGGCAGCTAACATTGTGCGTACACTTAAGGAATCGTAGTTGTGGTAATTTGGACAATGTTCAAATATTTGTGATGAGTTCATCCTTCGTGAATTGATAAAGGGAAGATGGAATTGATATCGAACCACCGGAAGTATCAACCGAAATTGAACCATTTCCAATTTTTAGCGAAGACGATGTAAAATGTCTTTGACAATGTCGAGGTTTATATCGAAAAGTATGCGAACTTCATTTTCATTCCAGAGTTTAGCGTGTTTCAGCATTTGTAATTGCTGGCTTACTTCTCCAAAACTTGCACATATTCCCATATACTATTCACAGTAAGCAATGACTCAAATAAAGTTGAACCGCATACATTAATCAATAGCAACCGAAGGTAGAAACAATCGCCTTTTTTCGGGTGGATTGTGTAAATTCGTCCTAATGCATTAGACACCTGGATGTCAATCTACTGGTTGGCCTTGCTTTCTGCGTAACTATTTCTTCGACGATGCATTCCATGTACAATATCAAGGTATTTTCGAATAGAGTAATGTTCTAACAAACACATCACTGACGAAAGTTAAGAAAAACTCGTCAATGTTAATTTTGTTGCTGGCGATGTTTCCACTGGCTATACTGTATTCTTTGGGTTAAAATACACTCTTTGGACATTCTCCAAATTAACTGCGAGACGCACAACAGTCGGAAAACGTTCATGAATTGCAAAAGTAAATACCCTACAAAGCGCTTTATTACAGTTCACGTATCGACCGTATCGTTCAAGACCAATAATCGCCATGTTGCTTCCTTTGGTGACGTACTTACAAACGTATGCCTTGGGCTACTAATTTATGTTGATGCCAAAAAGAACGCCGACCGATATTAGCGTGACCTCTTCGTGGCATCGTAACAAATTACAATCTGTAATTGATCACTTAGTGTGAAACACACATAAAGTTTTCACTAAATAATTTTCAAAAAATTTTGAAGCAAACGACAAATTTGAATGATACAAATAATTGAAAAACAAAACAAAAAAATTTGTATGGAAAAAATTAACTTTTTGGAATTTTGCAATTTCCCGACTTTTCCTCACAAAAAGCGTACAGATTTTTTTATTTCTAAACTGTCCCCGATCCATATCGAACATTTTCTGAAAATTTCACCAAAATTGGCTCAGTCGTTCCCTTAGCGTTACTAATAAACAAACATTCATTCGTTTGTATGGGAAAAATAAAAGTGCTGTTTTTAGGGGTTTTCCGGCAATTATTCGATTTTTTTCTCCGCATAAACCATCCCTGATCCTCAACGAACATTTTAAAAAAAGAATTATCAAATTTGGTTCAGTCGTATTAAAGTTATGAGCGTACATACATTTTGGCAATTCATTTTTATTTATATATGTAGATAGATGAAGTGGTGGAAACCAATATGGTGCATGGACCTTGCGGACACTACAATCCCTTTTCGATTTGTATGTCTGACAATAAGTGCACGAAACACTATCCATGTGCTTTTCTTTCGGAAATACAAACTGGAAATGATGGATATCAACTCTATCGGCGTCGCTCACCAGACGACAATGGCAGAACATTCAGCATTCAACTTAGAAAAGTGAATATCGAAATTGACAATACATTGATCGTACTAAATTCACCATTTTTGTTTAATTCATATTCAAAACTCATATCAGTGTTTAGTATTGCAGTTTGGTGAAATCGATAAAATACGTTCGAAAGTACGTCACCAAAGGAAGCATCTGGCGGTTATTGGTCTTAAACGATACGGTCGATACGTGAACTGCAATAAAGCGCTTTGTAGGATATTTACTTTTGCAACTCATGAACGTTTTCCGACTGTTGTGCGTCTCGCAGTTAATTTGGAGAATGGCCAAAGAATGTATTTCAGCCCAGAGAATACAATATAGCCAGAGGAAACATCGCTAGCAACAAAATTAACATTGACGAGGTTTTTCTCAATTTTCGTCAGTCATCTGTTTGTGAGAACATTGCTCTATTCGGAAGTACCTTGATATTATGCATGGAATGCATCGTCGAAGAAATAGTTACGCAAAAAGCAACGCCAACCAGTAGATTGACATCCAGGTGTCTTATCAACTAATGGATTAGGACGAATTTATACAATCCACCCGAAAAACGACGATTGTTTCTACCTTCGGTTGCTATTGATTAATGTACGCGGTTCAACTTTATTTGAGTCATTGCGTACTGTGAATGGTTCGATGTGCGCAAGTTTTGGAGAAGTAAACCAGCAATTACAATTCCTGGAACACGTTAATCACTGCTGAATAAAAGTATACAAAATTTATGTTTGATAAAAACCAATTTGGTTTGTATTTTAACAATTTCTCAAACTGAATTATAAATTTTGTATTTATAAGTTTTACACAATTTAATGTTAATACAAATAAGAGTCGATGAACGGGGCGGCAAGAATCCTGTTCCGATTTGCTGGAGCTGGCGATCGAGTTCTCGCGGATGGAGGTCGAAAAGTATAATCGCGGTAGAGTGGCGAGGTGTTGATGCGGTGCAGTGTCTCAGCGAAAAAAAAAGAAAGTTGTGACTGGGCGGCTTGTGTAGAACGAATTGTATCTGCTTTCTCCTTGTCCAGTCTTTTTGATGAGTGAGTGTATAGGTATGGTGAGTTGTGTTGGTGTCCTCAGCCGTGGTGAATTAAGCTGTCGCATTAGGATGCGTCAGTTTTACCGTGTAGAGGGGGTGGATGCTTAACTCATTTAAACAACTGCAATGAAAATGAAGTTCGCACACTTTTCGCGGTAATCATTTCGACATATCAGCCTTTAAATCCGCGTCTATTATGCGATACGAACAAAAATGAAAGTGCCAAAGACAGTTTACATCGTCTTCGCTAAAAATTGGTAATGGTACAATTTCGGTTGATACTTCCGGACATTGGCCAAATTATCGTAACTACGATTCCTTAAGTGCACGCGCAATGTTAGCTGCCAAAAATACCGATGTTGTTGACTTAAGCTGGAAGTTTCAAAGTCAAATTCCGGAAGACTTGCGCTCATAAAAATCGATCGATCTTCTTGACAATGAAGACGACGCCGTGAATTATCCAGTGGTATTTCTAAATTCTTTGGATAGGCTTGGTATGCCACCGCATCATTTGCGTCTCAAAGTTGGATCTGTCGTTATTATGATTCGAAATCTTCATGCGCCGAAATTGTGTAATGGAGCCCGACTGGTTGTGACGCACCTATCGAATACAAGGGGGAGAATGCTTGATTCTACCAGTTCCTATGAGTTCTAACGATTTTCCATTTCAGTTCAAACGTATTCCGTTTCCAGTGAAAATTGCATTTGAGATGACAATCAACAGGACCTAAAGATAATCGCATAGTGTGAGGTATAAATTTGGAAATGCTATGTTTTTCACACGGCCGTGGCGTACTCACGAATTGGAAACCATCTTTTCTGTAAACCTTAACAGAAACCCAAAAATGTTGTTTATAAAGCTGCGTTACATTGAAAACAAAAAAAAAAACACCAAAAATTAAATGATGAATTTAACTTTCTTTTCATTTCAAAATACATAATTTCACGCAGGACAACGGCTGCGGGGTCAGCTAGTATTATTATATATATCATATCAATAGATCGCACTGTGATATGATGTCATTGATATAATAGATTTTATTTCATAATTCGATGGAATTTTTCGAGTTTCATGAAAACATTTGGATTGCACTCAGATTAGGAGGTCTAATGAAAGTCTTTTCCAGAAACCATGACTGATCTCATAGTGTTGGCAGAATGTTACTTTGCGCTGGGGAAAATGCTTGGAAAGTTGTTTCAAATTCCTTTATTCTGTCGCTCTTTTTTGCCATATATAAACTTTTTAGGTTAGTTATATTTATACTTTTCAAAATTTGCTCTGAGTATATCAGGTTTGCTCATCAAATATAGTAAGATGTAGGTATAAAATGTGTAAGGAAGAAGTGTGCCTGTTCACAACGGAATCGCTGACAACTGCAAAGCCGATGCTCACAGGCATTCTTGTTCCGCTCACATTTGAATGGGACCGAGTTGGATCTCAATTAGCACTTTGCACAGT
This sequence comes from Bactrocera zonata, assembly GCA_037783105.1. Taxonomy (NCBI): domain Eukaryota; kingdom Metazoa; phylum Arthropoda; class Insecta; order Diptera; family Tephritidae; genus Bactrocera; species Bactrocera zonata. The sequence goes on from JBAWJQ010003003.1 coordinate 26,559, forward strand.
AATAATAGGCCTCACTTGCACTTATTAGTCGACGACCAGTTCCTGTGCGACTGTGTGATCCTTTTGGCCTGGAGTGGAACGCAAGAGATCTACTGACCTAAATGCTATTGGCAAAGCCCATATAGCCACAATCGTAAGGACTCCTACTAAACATTGTTCAGTAGGAATTCATGCGGTGAGACTAAACATCTTGGCGGAAGGTATTTGTCAAAGTTTTATAGGAGAGGGTGTGATGTAAACATTCAGTCACTTTCTCCTCCATTGCGTCGCCTTTGAAAAACTGTTGCTGAAACATCTCGGCCGTCTTAATTTCGGGGAACCAGATGACCTAGACGAAACTGATACGATGTCTTAACAAATTTGTGATATGCTAAAAGCGCCCTGACGATTTTTAAGGTATTATGATCATTATATAGGAGTTTTAGGTAATATAACAGACCGGTGTTCTAAGCTGTCCTAGTAAGATTCTTGTTCGGATCGACCTCAAAATCTAATCTAACCCCACTGGGACAATCACGCCTACTGGAGACCCATATACATATACACCCTACCGACTGACATAAACAGCTGCTGTAAACACACTGGTTGACAAATCGCGTCATAATTAAGGACAGTTGTACCAACCAAGGGAAAAACTTACCTGTCTTCCATATAAGCGGGAGATTTAAATGAAGAATTCCCGATACTTTCTAGCCAGGGTGTACACATGGGTCATTCCATCAAATTCCATCACGAAATTTAGTAGAGCTGTTTAGCATATAAACTGGAGATTGAGGTATCTTCAAACCCTTTATGGTACAGGAAATATTATTGTGGTGGGTATTATAGCATCGATGTTGCGGAAATTTCCTTTTTTTCTTTTTAATATAGTTATTTATTAAATTTTTGTATTGCCCGTCTTCCAAACGCAATTTACCGTAATAAGATATTTATTATACTATGCTGTTTGCTACATGATGCTACTACGGCTGCAAGTTGCATGACAAACAAGACAATGGTAGCAGTAGTTGCAGTATGGTTTGTCAACACTTTGTCATGTATGATGTACGCTTAAAAGCAGATATCATTTGTTGCAGCTTCTATTGAAAGTTATGCAGAGACGTTAGTTCCAACAATTAATTGCCGTTGATGTACATGAACTTATGTAGTGCTTCTCCATGAATTTGAATGCATTGTGCATGAGCTCATATGTGTGTGTATAAAACCTACATATGTATATCTATCTAGTATATATCCCTGCCGTATTCTGTTGAATTTGCCTGATTATTTGTTTAATTTAGAATAATTAAAAGTTAATCATTACGCAAATATCCGCTTCCATGGCACTCTACTGCATGCTAATACGCACAATACACACACACCAATATTATATCCACCGTTTTGGTTTTCACTGCTTGCTCTATCTTCCACGCCCACTATTTCTTTCCCGTTCTATCGCCTGGTCACTCTCTCTCTTTCTCTCACTCATTGTGGGCAATTTGCAACTGTGTCACGGTTTGCACTAGGGGGCATACGATCACAAAGCTGCTGTAAAATGCTTCCTTCCACTCGAGTGATGTCTGATTTTGTTTTCCAGGTCGCAGTTGCATTGTAAATTGCATGCTACTAACAGACACACGCACGTTTTGAAGTGGAATATTATATTACCAACTATTTATGGAATATTTATCAAATAAAAAATTTCTCAACATTTAAATTTATTTATGTGCCTTAGCACGCTGAAATCAATTTTCTAACCTCAATTTAACAATAAAAGAGGGAAAATAATATTTTTTGAGGTTAAGTTGAAAGCAAGCAAATGCTACCATTTGAGGTTATGCGAGTTGTAGGATGTGAAGAGCTAAACTTCAGCTTTCAACGATATACCGTAACAGAGTTTGCAGTAAAGAGGTGTCCTAAAGTGACCTTTAAAGTCAACAATACTACAGAGAAATCTAGTCCTTAGGATGACATAATGAGAGAAGCTGAGTAAAGTAACCCGCTTGTGGTTTCTATGTAGGTCGCAAGATGCAAGTTATTTCTAATCGACATCACCTATTGGTAATGCTGTTGCGATGGTTTCTGAACATAGGGAGCGTTGTGTAAGGTGAGCTGGTTTCATAGAATATGTAAATAGAAGGTTAGACTCACGCGAAAGTGTGGATAAGAAGGAGGTTAACCTGCTACAGTAGTCCTACCGAAGTTGCTCGTGGATACATCTAAGTCAAATCGGGCTTCGTGTTTCGCATGCTTTGATAAGCGTTTTATATAGGCTCTGCTCATAACCTCCACGTGTGCCTTTTTACTGTGTAAATGAGTTTTGGTAACCTCAGACGTTCTCAGATAGCACAGACTTTAATTAACTAAGGAAAGATTCTTCCAGTAAAAAGTTAGGAATTTGATTTTTTTGCATTGGATCGACCATAACCGGAAACCATATATTAGATTCTTAATTATTTTTGATATCTAAAATCTACTATCACATTAAATTCCGAACATATTTTCAAAAAGCGACGAATTTGCGCAATAATAGTGCATTTATCACCATATTGCTGGTAAATTATGACACCAAAAGTTTTCGAATTAGGATAATTATTTATTAATCTAAAATAAAATCATCACTCAACAGCAGCAATTCAACTGAAAAGCAGGCGAGACAATGAGTAAATTTTTGTTAAGAAACTCTACAAAAAATCCATTTGTGGGTGACATATATAGTTATTGCCTACATTCAACAATAACGAAATATGTAAATAGTATATACTAGCTGTGCCCCCGACTTCGTCCGCGTGGAATAGTGATTTTGGGCTTCGTCTTTATCTTCGTCCGGTTCAATTTCTGTTATCAAAGAACTTCTGCGTAAATTATATTTTTTGTTTTATTTTCTGGTGGCAGAAAAACATATTGATTTTCACCGCAACCTCATCTTGACAACGCGACATATACTTGGCCATGTGAAAAGCAGTCTTGGCGTATATCGATCCCCACGTGTTTAAATGTTTGCCCCTGCGATTTATTAATTGTAACGGCGAAAGATAGCTTAAGGGGAAATTGAATTCTTTTAAAATTAAAAGGTATATCATTTGGGATCATCGGGATGCGAGGTATAAAAACTGTTTGACCAACTGCTGGACCAGTCAAAACGATTGCAACGATCACGTTATTGCGAAGAAATTTGACTTGAAGTCGGGTCCCGTTGCATAAATTAGGTGATGTCAGATTTCTAAGTAAAATTATTGGGACACCTATTTTTAGCTTAAGGGAATGTGAAGGAAGGCCACTTGGGTTCAAAGAATTTCGAAACTCCTGTGGGTAATGGTCCATTATGGACCACATCATCTTTATCCATTACATTATCAATAGATGTGTATGTGACTATATCTCCTTCAAGTTTATTTAAAATTATGTCATTAATTTCGTCGACGCTACTATTTCTCGCCGCTAATATTGCCCTTTGACATATCCATTGGTGATCTTTATTTTCTATTTCGCTGATGTCAGGGTAAACTTTAGATATTAAATCCTCAATGTTACCTACTCTTACTCCTACATCGCGGTCAATTTCAATTTTATTTTGAAAATGAGGTATTTTCCCGTCTCCTACTAAAAGTAATTTTAAAGGGAAAGTTATACTACCTCCCCCCCAAATGAGCTCTCATATTTGTCGATAATTTTAAAATATTTACAAACTTCCATAATGGAGAACTTTTAAGGCAAGACTTTACAATGTTTGCTCTAGTTCCCCTTACTATTACGGGTAAAGTTTGTCGAAAGTCCCCAGCAAACATAACAGTAATCCCACCCATGATTTTATCACATCTTCTAAGATCTTTAAGTGTTCTGTCTAGAGCTTTTACATGAGCTCTATGGATCATGGTACATTCGCCCCAGATTATTAAACTGACATCTTGTAAAACTTTTCCCAAAGGGCCACTTTTTCGTATAGAGCACACGCTACCTTTCTCTAAAGCAGTGTTTCCCAAAGTGGGCGCTACAGGTGTCAAGGGGGGCGGTAAGAGACCCAGAAAGAAAATGGGGGCGTTGTGTAGAAGCCTGGGGGGTTACTTATAATTTTATTTAGCTAGGAGGCCTCTTAGATACCTACATGAGCTCTCGACTCTCAACAACAACTTGTGAACATCAACTAATATGACCTAAAAGCTTGCTCAAACTCGGTTCTATATTTATCTCCGCGTAGTTCATATATCTGTCCTATTTTATTGAATACAGAAAAAATGGAAATCATGTCAATCGGTCGCTCCGTTTCATAACGGGGCATCTCGACAGGATAGAATTTAAAAAATACTAACTGTCAAACTTATTGCTATTGCCATTGCCAAATCTGTATGTGGGCATTTGCTATCATAATATAATCATTTGCGCAATGGTGTAGGGTAGGTAGGTTCGAGCTGATGTAGCGCATGCTTTGAGCTCTTGAAAAATTGATTTTATCACTTGTGAAATGCCGTCCGGTAGGTAGCTGATGTAGCGCGCGTTTTGAGCTTTTGAACTCTTTCAATCTTTTATGTGGAAAATAAAAAAAGGATCTTTATCCTTTTTTACAAATGTATTTCTGGAGAAAATAAGATAATACGAAAAGGAGAAAGATCCTTTTTTTACAAATGTATTTCTAGGAAAAATAAGAATTCATATTTTTGGACTATTATGTAATAATTGTGCTTAAGCATTCCTATATAAACAATGTTATATTTATTTTATATTCATTTGTGGTTTTGCACGCAATAGATGAGCATTAGTTACGCCTCCTTTACACTACTCGCGAAGTTAAACATATTTCTCAAAGCAAAACATTGTCGGAAGTAAAAAAGAAGAGACGGCAATACTGTGCGGAATACATTAAATTCTGATTCATTGAAAATCCCACAAACCCATCCTCGCCTTTGTGTCTTCTATGTCTAAAAACATTTTCGAATGAAGCAATGAAGCCTTCAAGACTGCAAGATCATTTGAATAAAATGCATCCAGATAAGAGAGACAAAAATGTAGCATATTTTCAAGACCTAGAGAAGAAGCATAATACTCAGCCAAGTGTAGCAAACAAAACTATTTTCGGTGGCTGCTAAGCAAGGTGACGACGGACTTCGAGCTTCGTACAATATCTCTTTGTTAATTGCTCAAAAAAGGCAAACCACATAACATCGGAGAAGAGTTAATATTGCCAGCAATAAATGAAGTAATAACTACCGTGCTTCATAAACCGGCCGCAGATATTATCCGAAAAAATCCTTTGAGTAATAATTCTGTACAAAGACGAATTGATAAAATGGCTGAAAACATTGAAAAATCATTGTGTGATCAGCTGAGGACAAGTCAATTCTCAATTCAGCTCGATGAGTCCACTTTACCAACTAATGAAGCATTGTTGTTGTCTTACGTGAGTTTTATTAAAGATGAGAAAATATGTGAAGAACTATTATTTACAAGAAATTTAGAGACCGATACAAAAGGCGAAACCATATTCAATATATTGGAAAAGTTTTGCGATGAGAAAGAGATTCCTTTGAAAAATATTATTACAGTTGCTACGGATGGCGGTCCGGCTATGACAGGGTGCCATAAAGGCTTCATAGCGTACTTAAAAATAAAATTCCAGGTGTTCTTGGTGTACATTGCGTTATTCATAGACAACATTTAGTTGCTAGAAACTTAAGTGAAAAACTATTTCAATCACTGCAATATGTCATTAAAGCAGTCAATAAAATCCGCAACAGCTCTTTGAATGATAGATTATTTCATCAGCTTTTTGTTACTAATGACGAGGATTTCAATTGTTTGTTGTTTCATAGTGAAGTTCGTTGGCTATTAAGAGGCAATTGTCTGACTCGATTCTACAACCTGTTTGACTCTGTTAAAGAGTTCTTGGAAACTAAATATACAGAATTTCAAGACAAGCTCATAACATCAAAGAATGACATAGCTTACACGACAGACCTGTATAAATTGTTCAACGACATGAATCTCCAACTGCAAGGCGATAAACTAAATTTAATTAAAACAAAAACGTCGTTGCTGTTTTCGCAGCCAAACTGCTTCTACACAAAAAGAATCTAGGCAGACGTGAGTTTCACAATTTTCCGAATTTATTAGTATTATGCAGTAACGACGAATTGTTTGCCTACTGCCGATATTTGGAAAACCTCCACATTGATTTCACCGAACGATACCAGGACATTTTGAACTTGGAAATACCAGACTGGGTGTTGGATCCATTTTCAAATGTCAACGCAGCAATGTCACCTCAGCTGGAAGAAGAACTTATAGAATTGACAACAAACGAGGAAAAAAAAAATCAAGTGTGAACGTGGATTTAGGGCTGTGACAACACTGCTTACTAAAAATAGAAATCGTTTGCTTGTTACCGAACGTGGGGACTTGCGACTGTTCTTGAGTAAATTGGAACCTGATATTAACAAACTTATTAAACAGCATCAGATTCATACTTCACATTAGTCTTTATATACGGATCGATTATTTTAGTTTTTTTTTTTAATAAAAGATTCTCTGTTTTAATACTATAAAGTTGTGTTTCAATAATCATTCTTATTGGCAGGTGGAGCCCATATGAGTTAACTTGAGACCTAAGCGCCGTTGTATGTTACCTACTACGCTCAGGTTTCAAGTTGCTAGTTATAGTAAAAGTTTCGTTTAGAATTCTCCGTTAATATACATATATAGGTCACAATAATTAATTTGAAGTTATAGTGGTTTTTAAATAGGTGAAAAAATGGGGGCGCTAAAAAAAAATTTATTTTCAAAGTGGGCGGTAGACAAAATAAGTTTGGGAACCACTGCTGTAAACAAAGGCTTTCGATGGTCCAAAAATATTCTTCTTCGTTAGTAGGTCTATCATTTTCTTGAGTTTTAAATGAATTACTCTAGAAACCAAATCATGTCTGTCGTAAAAATGTTGATTAGGTAATAACTCAAGTTTTATTTCCGGCCATTCCGAGTTACATGTAAATGTAATGAAGGGATCAGGTCTTCAAAATTTCCTGACATATGTCATGGAATCTTGACTTTTTTCATTCATGAATCTGGGGGACCCTGTAAATGACGACGGTAATATAACGTGCTGGCCAATATTAGAAGCGTTTAAATTCCCATCATTTACGACGGCATCTCTTAAATGAATGTATTCTTCTGCTCTCAATTTTTTTTTTTTTTTTTGATTTTTTTGATGAAGTCAAGCCTCTCTGAAATTATTTTTGCCGCCATATCAACACAATATTGGTTGAATAATCCTTTGAAATAATGTATGCTGTTAAAGTCATTTATTCTCACCATGAGTCTAAATGCATAAAACTGCATACATGATACTGTTTTAGATCTAGCAGTAGTATCTTGCTGTGGAATATTAATACAGTATCCGTCGTTTCTAAAGGGAAATAGTAAGGGATATTGAAGTGTGTCATAAGATCTATGAATTTCAGAAACGACGATCTCTCTCAGTCAACATAATATCTCGGGGATCTTTATCTTCGTCGATTAAAAGAACAGCTACCTCATCTACTATAGCGACCTCGATGCTCGTTAGGCGGTTTCAAATCAGCATGAATAACAAGTTTTAAATCATTAGGCGTGCTACTTTCGAGATTGTACTTAAAACTTTTAATATACGTATTATGATCGTGAAGATATGTTTGGAGAACGTCGATAAGATCGATTTGCAAGCTAGGGTTTAAATTTGATCGCAAGGATATCTGATCTGCGTGGGAAACAAAATATATTTGCGAAAATTCGGGTTGTGTGCCATTTCAGCTGTAAGTAAGTCATCGATCAAATGATAAACTTGCCCTTCGACTTTAAAAGTTGGCATAAAGTTTCCCTCACGAATTTCTTTGGCATCAAATGAAGTCATCTGAAATAGTGTATTATATTGTCTTGAGTGATTTAAGAAGTGCTTTGATGACGGATGTGAGACTGATATCAATTCTTTTAAAACTGATGTAGGTTGCGGAATTATAGGTATATTTACTTTGCCACCACTACAACACAGTCCAGGAGCTTCCGCCGCCCATTTTTTTGCTTGGCATAAGTTGCAAATTTTATCCATTCTACCAATATCAATATCATTTAGCTCAGTATAGTCAAGGGTGCAATCATAAATAAACTGCACTGAACTCGTTGCCTGCGAGTTCTATTCCTTGCTGATCGGGCATTTTGCTGTGCTAATCGATGGGATCATTCAGCGCTTGATTCCCGATTGCGGCCAGCCAAAGTTCGGGAATTCTGTGAGGCCAAATGTTGAGATCGTTCAGCGCTTGATTCCCATTGTCGGTTCGCCAAAGTTCGGAAATTTTGTGAGGCGAGACGCTGCGAACGTTCAACGCTCGATTCCCTAGCACGGTTTTGTTCACTGATTGCTCGTTGAGTACAAAACCTATGCATATTCTCATCCTCAGTTTCATTGCTGCGCAAAACTCGCAGCCGCTTTGCAGCAGCAGTCTGCCGAGAAAGCTGAGTTCTTTTTCTAGGCATTATAGTGACAAAGAAAGAACGTAGAAAATTAATAAAAAGAATGTAGAAAAAAGAAATGTAAGATTAATAATCAGGAACCTAATTATTTTTACCTGCACTTGGTATTTACGTAAACTGAATGTTATGTCAAAAAAGCGCAGCGCAGAGGGCGAGTTCATTTTGTTTCGGAGTTACTTATTTGTAATATTATCTTTTAAGTTGTTCGTTGAAATTAAGTGTCGTCAAAAACAACCAACAACACATTTATTTGGATAAAGATTAATATTATTATGTTAATACAACTCTAACAAATAATTTCGACTAAATTAGTTATCACAAAAACGGTACTCACGGACTGTTTTTAGATCATTAAAAGAGAAATAGCTTTTTCATACATAACTTTTGTGTATCTTGAACCGCTTTCGCTGCGCAAAGAACGGAAGCCCTCAAAGATCAATAATTCCCCATTTTTTCCACATTTACCACTGTTTCTTCGCTCCTATTGGTCGCAGCGTAATGCTATATAGTCTATAGCCTTCCTCGATAAATGGACTATCCATCGAACCTGCAGTTTTGGAGATTAGCGCGTTCAAACAACCAAACAAACAAACTCTTCATGAGATTTTTTTATATAAAATTGGACAACTTAAAATTTTTTTCACTCAGTTTTGAGGTCGTCAAACAATAAAAGAAATAGTCATTTTTTTGTTTGATCTCAATTTGAATTGCGCGCCAAAAAACAATGGAGCAACTTTGACCACTAAAAAGTTAACAGATATTCTTCTTTTGGTCTATGTTATGATATTCTAAAGTTTGGTCAAAATCGGAGAACCACGGGTACAAAACCAAAAACTATCAGCTAAAGAATGAATTTGCAGCCTAATTTTAAAATTGGCGGTGGGTTATTAAAAAAAGACAATTTTCTTGTAGAGCATAAAATTTCCCATAAAAACTACCTTGGGATAATTTTTTTCAATTCAAAAATTCGTATATTCGAAAGTTTTAAACCTGAAAATAATCCATAAAACAGAGGGATATTTTTTCTATGGTTCGTTGAAGTACATAAGTTAGATGTTGGTTTTTTCTATTAAATGTACTAAACATTTTGAATAGTTCGGGACACAATTATTTACATCACGGATTTTTGTAGACACTAGAACTCAGGGTAATTTTTTCAATTCAAAAATTCTCACACATATTTAAAAGCTCACAAATGTATTACTGTTCATTTAAGCCTGTAAATTCTCTTCTTTACTGGTGTGGAAACCGCTTACGCGGTTATAGCCGAGTTAGCAACAGCGCGCCAGTCGTTTCTTCTTTTCGCTACATGGCGCCAATTGGATATTCCAAGCGAAGCCAGGTCCTTCTCCACTTGGTCCTTCCAACGGAGTGGACTTCTTCCTCTTCTACAGCTCACCGTTCCATCGAATGCGATATTCGCCGTGGGCAACGCGCAAACGACCATAAATCTTTCGCAGAGCCTTTCTTTAGAAAACTCGCAACGTCGCTGATAAGTCAGCTGTTGTCATCGTCCATGCCTCTGTACCATATAGCAGCAGGGGAATAATGAGTGACTTATACGAGTTTTCTTCGTCGAGGAATTTACTTCTCAATTGCTTACTTAGTCCGAAAGTAAGACCTGTTGGCAAGAGATATTCTGCGTTGGATTTCGATGCTGACGTTGTTGTTGGTGTTGATGCTGGTCCCAAGATAGACGAAATTAGCAACAACTTCGAAGATGTGACTATCAACATTAACGTGGGAGCCAAGTCACGAGTGCGACGGCTGTTGGCTTGATGACAGGAGATATTTCGTCTTGCCCTCGTTCACCACAAAACCCATTTGCCTCGGTACCAAAAGGCGGCTCCTTTTTGTACTGTCAAAAGCAGCTTGAATATCTGGTCAGTTGTTGATTAACCATGCCTAAGGCCACCCTGATAAAGTCCAATCAGTTTGTTGACGGTGGGCTTTAAACTTTCACAAAATACGCTCGACAAAACCTTATACGCGGTGTTGAGGAGGCTTATGCCACGGTAGATGGCGCCGATTAAGGGGTCTCCCTTTTTGTGAATTGGGCACAGCACACTTACATTCCAATCATCGGGCAACCTTTCTACAAAGAAGCTGATGCATGCTAATTATCAATTATTCGCCGCTGTGTTTGAATAGCTTGGCCGTATATACATATACATATTGAACAGTTTAATAAAATTGTTTACATCACGGATTCGTGTAGAGCATTCAGTTTGTTTAAAAAGTTCCTCAGGATAATTTTACTATCTTAGGAGTGTTTTTTCAATTGAAAAATTGCTAGATTTAGAAGCTTTCAAGAGTGAACATATCAAAATATACTTGACAAGGATATGTTTTTATGTGTATTAAGGTACATTTATACCCATAAGCTCGTCTTTTCGTTTTCTGCTCACCCTACTACCAATCAATACTATTAGTTTTTATTATATGCATACAAAAATTAAAATTTATTCCAGTTTTGAAATCACTTACATCGACCGTCATTCATTGTTCATTTCCACGTCTAATAAATATCTCTGGGTCTGTGGCTCTCGGAGATTTCGACAAAGACCTAATTTTGATTAGATAGATTTAATTGCAACCCAATTAGGCGCCTTAATGCGCAAAGTATTTATAAGCAAATACGATCTATATCTATGGCAAGTACATACATATAACTTAATACAGTTATTCATGTATTTTATTGAATAAAGCGGTATAATTGAGCTGTTGTATCTGTATGCATAGCATTTGAAGTAATGTAAATCTCAAATGGTCAAATGGGACAAGCTTGTTTGCATTTAAACATAACTGCATGTACATATGTATAGTATATGTGTTATCAGCAATTTATAGCCATAACATAAAATGTCTATGAAGATAACTGAATTTGTATTCGTACGTACTACCTACATATGTATATGTAGCGATTTATTTGCATTCTATAAATAAGCGTTCAAAGTTTAGTTTCAACAGGATACTCTGTTGTAGATATAAATTTATCGGCATGCTTGCGAGAGTGTGTGCAAATTTCACACTTGATTAAACAATTTGTTAAGAATGTGGAAATGTCTTTGAGCTGGCAAAGTATTTAATTGAATTGCAAATACGACTACACATATTTATAAGCGAATAAGTTTAAAGCTCGAATAAATCGCGTTAACAACTTGTGCATTATATTTTGCATAAAGCCTATTCCCGAAAAGTTGTTTGTTGAAGTGAATGTTGAATGAAACACTTTTAAAAGCAAATAATTAGTAATATCAGATTTTCGGTAACCCTGAAATTTCGGGATCTCGTGTTATTTTCGGGACTGCTCGGGATTATATGATTTTTTGCGGTTGCGGCCTCCGAAGTTTCTTTTTGTGTTACAAACTTGATGGCAATATATTGTTCAGGGTATAAACATATTGATACCGAGTTTACAGATTTTTTCTTGAATGGAGTCATTTTTTAAAGTCGGACAATAACAATAACTTGTAGAATTTTTGCCGAATACCCATTCATATTAGTTAGGACTACGTACACTCGAGAAGAAAGATCTTATTCGAAAACCTAACCACTGCTTTAAGCTGGCGCAGCAATCACCATCCTAAATGTAAGGTATGTAATTGTCCATATGAAACCTTCTATATTCATAATTCGTATAAGATTAACCTTTTTTTCGAAGCGAGCTAGGGGAATTGAACGAGATCAGAATAATACTCTCTGTAAATAATATTAATTGCAAAGGAATTGAAAGTTTTGTCGGCTTCCTTCTTTACTGATGGCTTAGAGTCTTCGTTTGTAACGACGATGGTAGCGCTGTTGGCATTCAGCTCGGCAGAGTGTTCAAGACGATTCTAAATAATGATGGAACTTATCTGGAACCACTCCAAGCAGGAGTTATTTATTGACTTAATTTTTCAAAGAATTCAAGTTTACTCAAAGAGCACTGAAAAAATGCAAATTATATAAAATTACATCTGGAAAAATTTTCATGTATACCTATACGTTCCCATTGTGATTGGGTGGAATATAAAGTTGCTCGGTATGGATTACCAAGAAGTTTAAGACGAGTAAATAATCGCATTTTTGCTTCCCAACCTAGTTCCAGGACTGTCAACATTGCGTTTAGCTTGATAGGGATATTTCCTTCCCGATAAGCTCAGTGGTAGATCTCCGATATTGCCTTCCCTTCTAAAGAAGAGTGGTAAATGCTTATTAATAAATGCTTATAATAAGTAATATAATTATATGTATGTGTAGATATCCACGCGGTTTTGAAAAACTTAAAGTCTCTTAGAGTTTCCCCAAATATAGTGAAAGAATTCCTTGATCTCTTAGTAGATTTAGCATCCTATTTCACGATACATCGGCAATGGATTCCTAGACATAGTGATATTCCACTTACTGTGAAGCCAAAGCAGGCTCCAATCCTTAATTATACTTCAAAAAAGAAGGAAATTTATATACCTTTGGCTAATTTTAGACATGTTATTAATTTAGTTGAGTCTCAATGGAGGCGATGGAATACGGGCCATACATTCTGACTGTTAAAATTCAAAAGAAATGAGATAAGAGCTCCTAGCCAACAGACTAAGAACATCTTATAATGACCATTACAAAAGCTGTCAGGAAGTGGAAGAAGAGGAGAATCGCAGCTATCCGGTTGAGTGTTTCTTGACGAGCTTTCGGAGGTTGCGCAGATAAAACGTTTAGTGATGAAGCACGAGGTGGTTCAGAGAGGAAATTATGGAGTGAGGGAAGTCCCGGTGGTGTAAAAATGGGCCTCCCAAAGGTTTGGGTCATCAGACAGCCAGTATATCTACTTACCTATCTTCCTCTTCGATGATAGTATGAACATTGAAATTTTCTCGGTCTTTCGTAAAAACTGGAAGTATCGCCTGAAGATGAGGTTGATTTTTGATAGGATAAACATTTCTGAAATTTCGTAAACAAAATTAGTAACGCGGCTTCAGGCAGCCACCAGCTAAAAAGATATTTCGGTTTCTTTAATTATGTACAAATATGCACATATCTAAATATATATGTGTTGCTGCATATTGCATGTTAATTAGCGATAGGCAAAGTAAATTTACACTTTTTTATGTTAATGCAAATATGTGTGTATGAGAATTTGTTGCACACAAAGTGGCAAGGATGAGAGTATCCTTATTTGTACATAAATATGTGCGTACTTTTTTTTTGGCATTCTTTCCATGTGCTGCTTAAGTGAGTGTGGTAAAAGTGCATAAAAACAGCGAAAGAGCATTTCGGAAAATCCGCAAACACTGTTGTGAACTATGTTCATGTTATAGCAAACTAGCTTTACTTTAATTGAAAATCCTGAACTGGAACAAGCAATACTTGTTATTAGGGTATGCATATAAACTGGATTAAATAAAAAATGTATGATAAAATAACACAGACGAATATTTCAGCTTAAGCCTTAAAAGCTCGTAGGTTCACTTAAAACGTTTTCTTTTCATAGATGTTCCTAAAAATAATTCTGAATAAATGACATATTTGGTTCAAAATTGCGAAGAATTTTAATTTTTTAAGTTTCTTTTTCCTAAACAAAACAGTTTAGAAAACAGCTCAGACCTCAGTGCCTTGTTCAATATGCTTTTGCAGCAATCGCAATGAGACCCAGCTATCTGTGAGTCCCAAATCAGTCGCATTATCCACTTGTGAATACACACATTCATGCTAAATACTCCACCATTTCTTCACCACACGTTCTGCCAACTTTCATTGCAGCTGCTGCCTTAACGGCCTTTTTCTTCCAACTACTTAACTCCCGCAAACACTATCAACGCATTAATGATCAGTTTGTCTATTACATAGTTGATTTTTGTACACAAAGTGCAATTTTTGGTAAAGTTGCAAGTAAAATATTAACAAAACAGAAAACGAGTGGGTAAAAACCCAAAGCCTTTGACAAATCCGAACTCAATCACCCGTAAATGTGTGTAAAAAACCTTCATATGTAAGTACGAGCGAGGTTTGATGGGTTAAGTTGACTTATTGAATAGAACAATATCCTCAGGAAGTGGATTCTTGGTTTGTTTTTGAGCTGACAAAAGTCGCTTTCGTAATCATTCCAAGGTCTTTCCACGAAGCTTTACACTTGTACTCGTATTTAGTGTGTAACGAAAAATTTTCCTTGAAAAAAAGTACTTATTTAGTTTTTATCCGTACTGAAGACCTAACAGGATTTTGGACATGTAGAGCTTGTCAAATGTAAACGCGAACATTCTCAATTGACTGGCTATAAAATAAATTCGGATATTTTTTTGTCCAGTTCCTACATTTTCTGTTCGAATCTTCTTCACTTCTTCACAGATGTAAAATCTAATGTGTGTCGGAGTTGTGATTTTTGGCTTTTGGATCCGATTTTTAAACCGTATAGTTAGTTTTAGAGTATCCAAGTAGTTGTAGTGAACTTTGGTTAAAGCGATAGTCTATGTATAATCGAATAAATATTCTGTTATTTTAAACTTTACAGAACCAATTGATCTAGGTAGCAAGCTTCTTTATTGGTTTTATAGTCTCTAAGTAATTCAAATGGATCTCGACTAAAGCGATAATATAAAATCGAATAAAGCTTCAGCTTCCATTTTTCTTAGGTTTGCAGACCCAACTAATCTTGGGAAACGTAATTTCTTTATCACTCATGCCTCAAACTCATATTTTTTCAAATTTTTAATCTTACTCTTTGGGTCTGACGAACTTCGGCTAAACCGACGGTACAATGGAATAAAACTTAAATTTTTCTTAGATTTGCAGACCCAACTGCTTTTTGAAGCGTTATCTCTGCATCACTCATGTCTCATACACATCTTTTTGAATTTAATTCTACTCTTGGGTGTGGACCTCGGCTTAAGTTTTAGTCTATAATAGACTATATCTTCTATTTTTCTTGGAGTTACAGACTCTAATGATCTTGTAAGAATGATGCTTCTATCACTCATGCCCTTCCTAATGTTATTTTTTTTTTAATTTAATCTTTATTCGTGAGACCAATTCCATACCAAAGAGCTTGTTCTCCTTCTTTTTTGGCCTAGACACCACTTACGCAGTTATAACCGAGTTAACAACAGCGCTTCAGTCGTTTCTTCTTTTCGCAATGTGGCTCTAACTGGACACTCCAAGCGAAGTCCGGTCCCTTTCTCAAGTGGGTACTGAACTGGTGAACAAATTACTATAAATCAAGCGCATTCGGAACTAAACTGTCTTCCATGTGACGCTTACTCTACACTCCGGTAAGCAAATAATTTTCTCCTATAGTCCCTAACCTACAGCAGCGGTGAAATCTTAATATTTTACTCAGCAGTTTAATAAGAATCTATTTCACAAATCATTTACGCGCTGAAATAAATTTTACTCTTGCTTCTTGCTATTACTACTGCCTCCTGACTGACAACTCATAATTGAACGTATGCTATCTGTTCCGA
Organism: Bactrocera zonata; assembly: GCA_037783105.1. NCBI lineage: Eukaryota > Metazoa > Arthropoda > Insecta > Diptera > Tephritidae > Bactrocera > Bactrocera zonata. The sequence continues at coordinate 42,467 of JBAWJQ010003003.1, forward strand.
TAGTGTAGGTCCGTTTAGTCTTGGCAACAAAATCTTGATTGTCCGACTAGTCTTGAGTCACAAATATATGAATATGATTATTCAAAGTGCTACTGGCCTAACTGTTCTCGTTTACACTCATATGTACATACACATACCTACATATGTACTTATAGCTGTTACATTCCGCCAAGCATCGCGCAAAGTTAATATGAAATAATCATTGATAACCTTTTACGAGAAGTGTCAAACACCACAATGAACGTAGTGACAGGTGACTTCAATGCATGGGCAGTGGAGGGGGGTGGCACATACACAAATAGACGAGGAGAAACTCTTCTGAAGGCTTTTTCGGTACTGAACACCGTCTTGCTGAATACCGGTAAAAAAAATACCTTCGAAAAAAACGGCCGCGGTTCTGTAATCGATATTACGTTTGCTAGTAGCTCTCTTGTGCGGTCGTGTACATGGCAAGTGAGCGACTTGTATACACACAGTGACTACTTGGCAATTCTGTTGGAAATCGACAAAACGCACAAAATGCCAAAGTGTCTCAAAAAAGTTCAAAACAGAGGCTGGAAAACTAAAACCCTTGATGAGGATATGTACAAATTAATGCTGGATGACAATCCGAACTATAGAAAAGAAGGCTGAATGCTTTGTTAAATATGTGAGCAAAGCTTGCGATGCCGCTATGTGTAGGAAAAAACAAGGCACATACGGGAAACCTGCATACTGGTGGAATGAGGGTATTGAAGCTCTAAGAAGTGAATGCCACAAAGCAAGGCCCCGGTGTCAAAGGGGGCGACAAACGGCGGATTTCACAATGCTAAACGAGCGCTTTAAACGAGTGCGAAATGAATTCAAGAAAGCAATAAAGAAGAGCAAAGCCTGTTGTTTTGAAGAGCTCTGCAACAAGGTTGAAGAACCCGTGGGGAGATGCATATAAAATCGTCATGTAAAAGATTAAAGACTATAAAGGACAAGCGCCTACAAAGATCTGGAAAAAACAGCGGCTAGTGCTTATACAAAAGCCAAATAAACCAGCAGGGGAGCCAGGCTCCTACCGACCACTATGTATGCTGGACACAATGGGGAAAATACTGGAGCATTTAAGCTGTGTGCGGGCTAGAGCAATATCTAGAAAGAGAACCGCCGGGCTTAGCCAAAAACTAATATGGTTTTCAAAGACACAGTTCAACAATAGACGCCATAAAAAAGGTAACGGAGGTCGCAAGTAAGGCTATTGAAGGTGGTTGGACGTAAAAAATGCCTTCAACTCGGCCTATTGGCCTCACATCATGGAAACCCTAAAACAAAAGAAGACACAACTCTACCTGCTGAAGATCATATCCAGCTACCTCTCCGACAGATTATTGCTGTATGACACAGAAGAATGTCCTAAAAACTACATTGTAACAGGCGGTGTACCACAAGACTCTGTACTAGGGCCGCTACTGTGGAATGTTTTGTATGACGCTGTGCTACTTACGTCTCCCATTGCCCAAAGAAATACAAATAATCGGGTACGCTGATGATATAGCAGTAACGGTATTGGCAAAAGAAATACGCCAGATAGAGTACCTGCGTTCCTGACTGGACACGGTTGCTTCAGAGAGTATTTACACAAATATGGACATGACGATGGGTTTGAGTGCTCTTTTTGTGGAAACAAGAATGAGAACGTGCGGCACATTTTCTTTCTGTGCCCCGTTATAAAGATGAATGAGAAAAACTACTTTCAGAGCATCTAACCCCTGAAAACATTTTACCTCACATGCTACGTTCCCAGCAGGTGTGGAACTTTGTTAGAGAATGGAGCGCGGCAGTCCTAATAGAACTTAGACGGAAGGAATGGCAAATAAAGAGCGATAGACAGGTGATCCACATGGAGTTGGTAAATTTATAGATCGAGAGCCAACCGGCTAAAGCTTATCCTTGTGAAGAAATGCCTAGCAGCGGCACCGCAAGAAAAACAAATAGCTAGAGGATACGGAGTTTGGGTTTAGTACGTAGGCCTCCTACCCCGCAGGTTCCGCACTTGGAAACAATGGCGGCACATGCGCGTGTAGGATGAATCGTGCATGCTGTCTGAAACAGGACGATATCTTTCGAAGATTCCCCCTCCGGTAACAAAAAAAAAAAAAAAAAACATACCTATGTACTTTTATACATATACACACTTTGTTGTGATTTTTGTGCGGTTATACGAGTTACAAGCATAGACACTCATACAATATATGATATACTTGTATGATGGACATGTACATATTTTAATGATAGAAAAGGAATTTATATATTATATGTATGTACATGCGCATATATGTATATAATAGTATGTGTCATTCTGAGGCAACCTTTCTTTTAGAGAGTTTTTAGCCTGTTTTTCAGTTGAAAAAAAAGGTTGCCCCAGAATGACACACCCTAGTATATACCCTTACCTATGTACACTAAAAATATCCGCACGTCAGAAAAGCTTTTGTATAGTAAATCCTGTTGATAACTGATAAATAGATTAGCATGTGTTGCAATTAATCATGCACACGCGCAAGTTGAGGAACGTATTCCTTACAATAGTAACAAACATCAAAACAACCTTTTGTTTCAGTAATCAGAATGCAGAAAAAACCTTGAGTTGGAACAATTGAAATACACTATCACTACAACAAACAAGTATCAAAACAACATTGAGTTTGAATACCACAAAAAATTCACTTTGAACAAAATATTAAAATTTCATTGAAGTGCAAGGTATTAGTATGGCCACAACGAAATTGTGTACTTGCAAAATGGAGAGCTGTGTTGTCTTGTGTACATGCGTTCATGTAGTAGGATGCACAACGCCGTTTTCAGTTCACTGTCGTGATGCCATGTTGTGTCGCAAGCATTGTATTCAGCATATTAGTCTTAAGAGTATAAATGAAGAGTACACATTTCGGTGCAGCTCAAAATATATTCTTTTGACTCATTTTTACTCAATGTAAAAATTAACTCGCATATTCGCACCGACGAAAGTCGATTCGTATACATATACAACCACAGACAATTCTTTATACAAGCATGCAAGCTCTCCAAAGAAAGCCCAACTGGCTCATTCGCACCAAATATGGGACATAAAAATTCACACACATATTTGTTTAGCAAATTAATGTTGGTGAACGACGTGTGTGTGCCTATACTATTTCCACCCGGTGCATTCTGTTGCCCTTGTGGCTGCCACAATTTGCGTACGCAGCAAAAAAATAAGGTTTTGCTTTCATGAGTACCCTGAACAAGTTAAATTAAGTTTGCGAGAAAGTTTGTTATACTCAGAAAGAAACTTCGTAGATTCAATAAGCTGCTCATTTGTCGGGAGTGTCTATATCGGGCTAAACTGGTTAATCAGAATGAGTTGTATGCAAACTCTTTTGTTTGGCAAGATATCTTTCCGAAATTTGGCATGAACTATTGTTCAAAAGAATTTTGCAATTACTAAACAAATTGTTCAGATGGAACTACTATATCATATAGCTGCCATATAAACTGATCGATCAAAATCAAATACTTATTAGGAAAACTTGTATTATTTCATTATAGATCTTCACGAAATTTGGCATAGCTTTTTGTTCAAGGCACCGCTACAATCTCCTGTAATATTGTTTAGATAGGACACTACAGCCTATAGCTGTCATACAAACTGAACGCTCAAAACCAAGCTAATATCTTTTTAAACGCATTATGCCATAAGAAATACACCTGTGTAGGGTATTATAGCTTCGGTGCAACTTGCTTTCGTGTTCCTATGCTTAAAGGCGCATAGCGGGTGCTTGGGCGGCTGCGTAGGGTGTGTGCTAAGTAGGGTATAATCTAGACAAGCAGCCTAACGCTGACACCTTTAGCAGTGATTTCCAACTGATTATTCAATTATTTTGTGCTTTCACTTATGCTGACACAGATTTAAGGAAAATTTTGCTACTAGACACACTACACAGATTACTTTTATGGACACACGCACACACACACACACTATATATATATATATAAGGTGATTTTTTATTGAACTATTCATTTTTTTTTTTCAATCCCATTATGAAATTTTCTTGGAAATACCCTAAAAAAACTCCCTGAAAATTTGAGTCCTTAATAAGGACTGGACCAAGGCATGTAAACATTTTCTATCGAAAATACTCAACAATCGTGATTTTTCAGCTTTACATTTTTATGGCTCAGAAGCATTTTATGGCATCGCTTAGACTTTGAACACATATTCCTCAGAATTGAACACTCTACAAAAGTGCTCATTGCGACAAAGTCGAAACACACACCGGCGATGTAGTACGGGGCTGTAAACCTGATTTTTCCACGAAATTCGCATTTTTTTGTACATATAGAAAGCGAAGAAAAGGAAAGGAATCAAAGCAAATCTTAAGACAAAAGAGTCGCAAATGTGTTAAGCGATTGGCGGTCGAATTATGGGTTGGCGTTGAAATGTAGTTGCTGAAGTTAGCAATTTATGAGCAGATTGGATTTGAGGGATTTCATCGAGAGTAAGTAAGCTTAGTTTATTTTACATGAAAAAGTTGTAGGTATATGGAAGGTACTCGCAGTGAGTTATAATAAAGCAGCGTTTTGTTGCTTATCAGCACAAGTGTTTATACGATGAAAACATTCTAAGAACGACCAAGGAGTTTCTTTGGTAGTAGAAGCATATCTTTGGCAGTAGAAAAAGGCAGAACGGGATTTTGTTAAAAAAATTTTAAAAGTTCAGCAAGTTATTATACCTACCTACTTGTGAACTTAAAAAATCAAAATTTATTTTTCTATAGTAAGTGCAGATCGACTGTAGATATATTTAAGAATCTTCTCCGAGAACTTGAATTCGATCAGATAAAAAATGTCAGCGAAATGAGCCTATTCGTAAAAAATGTTGAACTTATGTAGAGCCATCGGCTCGTTAGGATAGGTAAGATAGTTGATCTAGAAAGATCGTTCGTGGACTGCTATATGTTATCCATTGTGAAGCCATAGAAATGAAGAAGACTTAGTGGCCTATACAAATTTGCACAGGCGTTTAATTTGCGTCTGACTGCGTGGAATGTCTAAAGGTATGCACTTCCAAGTGTTTAAGGCTTGACCTCCAAAAAGTGGGACACTCAAAAATGTTGAAAAAATAAGGTATGACGCTACCATAGTATCTGTTGATCTTTATCTTTTTCTGGATATTTTAATTATAAGTGGCATTATGACCGTATTTCGGTAACTTGAGCTGTTCTACTCTCTACTCACCTCAGCGATATTGAGGTATTCTTGCGAAATTAAATGGAGTTCCTCCTTATCTAAGAAAAACTACTTGTAAGGTTCATGCAGTTGAAAGCTCAATTATCAACATTACATATCGCTCATTTGCTGCAAGACCGGCATAAATCAAAAAACGTGATTTTTGAGTTAAAGCTGCAGAATTGTTCGTTATATCATACTTCATGTTGAGTGAAAAATTCATATGAATACCTCTTATATGCTCCGCTTGAGAAGAGAATATATTTCCTGTTTTCCGTCAGTCAGGGAAAACTTTAAACGCGTTTTCTGACATATCGATTTTTTTGACTTATGCCGGTCTTGCAGCAAATGAGCGATATGTATATATTTTGAATTATATATATTGCGAAGATCGCTAGAGAAGTGAAGTAGATTTAACTGTTGTAGAATATTTTAAAAGTTCGCCGAAGCCCTCCGCCAGACTCCGTGGCGGGCTTCATGAGGTTCGTACGTTTTTCAAAGACGCCATCTACTCTAAATGGAATTGCGAAGAGCTTCGACCTATTTAGTTTCAGAAGATCGTTGCCAGAGTGTGACTTAAAGTAATACATTGAAAGAATTTACAGTGTACAGACACTCGAATCTCTACGATGATGGATGACTCGTGAACAAAACACAAAACTCTGCGGAATGGACAATATGAGCTTTCTGTGGTGTATTAACTACTATGAGTAAAAAATAGTAAGACTTTGTTCACAATATTTAAATTCTTAATTTATTCTTTAAAATCTATGTCGGGGGCAAAGTAATCTTCTTTTGGCCCAATATACTTGTGTCATCGTTGTTTCCAATCTTTGAAAAAGTTGTGAATATAAATTTTCCGGCAAAAGATTCACGAATAGTCAATGTATGTAGTATGCAAAGGTACATTATCATGGTTCAAAACCCACGAGTTACCGATTCTGGGCTCTTATTACGAATAGCTTCGCGCAAATGACGCGCATAACACTCCAACAGTAATCCTTGGTGATAGTTTGGCTGGTCGGAGGGTATTCGGAGTTCACCACATCTCGATAACTGAAGAGAATTGTCAACATAACCTTGATTTTTGGCCTGCTTTGACGTGTTTTTTTTTTTTCAATTCGGCTTTGCCAAGATATTCGGCCGATTGGTCGTCTGTTTTCGGGTCGTAAGCATACATCCAAAACATGTCGCCAGTGATAATACGTTTCATTTCATTCGGAGCAGTTTGCTTCGTGGTTTTATTATTTTCTACGTACTTTTTTTTACTCTACTTTGGACTTTCTGGTTCTCTAATTTCTGTATTTTTTGTGATGGAAATTTACCACATCTTAATGCACTGCAAAGAACAAGCCATTACAGTCTTCGAGCCAAATGGGCTCGTGATTACATTGAATTTTGAATTGATTGAAATGTCATTTGTAGTAAAAGCCAGTCACCTATCCTCTTCCTACTCCCCTTCCTTCTGCTCCTTTTAGTCCTACTTTTCTTCCACCTATTTTTAATGGTCCTTTTCCAGCAGTAAATTTTTCCCTACGCATCGGGTAGTGTTTTGTTGCAATCCTGGGCTAGTAGTTGCTCAGAGCTCAGAGATTTTGGAACCGTCCGCGAGAAAATTGTAGGATTTGGTTTAATGGACTTGTCAAATAATTTTGTTAGCTTTGAGTTACGCCGTCAGTCTGCTTGAATACTACTACACTATTCTACCGCATTCTGTCGTTCCTTGAAGTCTTCCAAATAATTGCGACACTAAAAATGTATGACAGGAATTTTCTTGCAGTTAAGTTCCATTTGTAATTTTTCTCTTTTCTCATCTATCCACTACTGCAAGCAAACATCTTTCCTGTCTATTTTCTGATTTCCACATAAAAATATGTACGTCCGCAAACAACAACTAGAAGATTTGCCGCATTACTGCATTTAACTACCTTCTAATCCGTTTGAATTACAGTAATACGCCATCGACAACGGTTCATTGCCTAGTAGCTTCCACTCTCAGTCTCCGGTTGCTCTTCGGCAACGATTTAGCGTTTATGGTTCACGAATTTACAAACTGCTTTCTTTTCTAACATTAAGCAGTCAAGCACCGAGGCAGCTAAGCAGTCAAATCGCTAGCGTGGACCTTGCCTAGTCAATTGGAAACGGCAGCTATCCTCTCATCTACAAGTATCAAGTATTCTTGCATGCTATGCAATCATATATGCGATATCGTAATACTCATCCAACATAAGCTTAGCTGGTTTAAATTGAAATTGTTCGCGCGATGTTTGGATTTAACAGATGATTTTCGTTTGGTTTGTTAGCTGGTTGTCTCGTTGGCCTGACACATTCGAAAAACAAAAGATGCACAAAATATGAAACGATGCAAGTCGTTGCACAGCATAAAATCATTGTTGATACAGCAATAATAACAAGCTGAATCAACTGGAGTCGTCGGGTGTAAGCGTGTAAATTATTAAAACGATCGGATTTGGGGAGGAGGCAATTGTTTACCGAGGCTACAGTGTTGAAAGATTTAAAGATGGTAGCCAGTTGTATGCTGTCAGTAACCAGTAAGTAAGTTCGAAGAAGGAAGCTTTGTACTTTCAATACTTATTCGACTTCCTTGAATTTGAGGGTTTAATCTTTCAATCGGTATACTGAACATACCTTTCTTTAACAGTATGAATTTGAGGGGTTAAAAAGAGTGAGTATTGTGACACCTTTTCTTTCATTCATTCCCAGGGTGATTTTGAGAGATTAAAACTTGCTTTTTTATTAAATTAGGGACTAACCGCCGCAGGTTACAGAAATTAGCAAAGCTTCTTTCTTCGGTAAACTTCGGTCTTCTCGGTCGAGGCCTTAAGCAATACCTGCGGATTTTGAAAATAGCTCCGATAATTCCTTTCCGCGGAGAGAAGCTGATCCGATGTAGAGCTCACTGAAGGGTGTGAGGTTAGCGATATCTGATATAGTATAGGTTCTATTTTCTTATATGAGCCTTTAGATATTCAAACACTTCAGACCCATATCATATAAGATTAAGATTAGAGAGTAAATAAAGAATTTGACAGTTGTTGTTCGTCTTTTGGGGAATCTTTTTGTTCTAAATGCAAAATTTACAGATTTAAAAGGAGTTAGGGGATTGTGGATTGGTTGGACTTGGTAACAGTCTTGACTTCTTTGTAATTAACATTGTCCAACATTTTGTATTCTTCCAGTGAGAACTTTGCTGTGGCTCCATAACATGGCAAGCTTAGAGGTATTCAGCTGAGGTCGCAGAACTTATTCTCATATACGAGTATATAATTGTAGAGAGATTAAAGTTATTTAAACGTGATTTTTTTGAAGTCTATTAAACGGTCTACGGTTTGCAGAGGTTTAATCTCTATTTTCTCAACATATACCTCTCAGTTTTGGAGATGTCGATCGAAATATTGCAAACGTCCATTTGTTCTCAAGAAGCTGTTCCTTGTCGGACCTACCAATATCTAATATTTATAGCTGCCATACAAACTGACCGATTAAAATTAAGTTTTTGTACGCAAACAGGGTCGGCTAATCGGTTACTAGAATTTAGTTTGAACCTGCTTCTACAACACTAGATGGCTGAAATTTCTTACAGCTCAGACCTTGGCTGGTCGGTTGTCTCCACCAAATCGGCCGTAGGGCTTACGAAATAGCAATGTAATTCAATTTGATTCAATCATCGCTGAGCGCACTCGAATGATTTTCCTTAGTTTCTACATTGTTTTGTCGTGCAATTGGATTGCTAGCTATTATTATGCTTTTTTTGTTACTGCTACTATTATAGTTGTAGTTGTTGTTTTTGTGCTTGTCGTTTTTATTGTGCCAAGAGATTTTTGTGCTTTTTTCTGCATGCTCGTCGTGTTGTTACTAGCAGCTAGAATTTGCTAAGCTTTTATGGCTGCCGCCGTTGTTGGCACTTGTTGTTATTGCGCTGGCTTGCTGTCGTCATGTGTGTGCTTCCGTTTGTTTTTGCTGTTATTGCTCAATGCATGGCAACGTGCATCGTTACCCTGGTTATTGTTGTTGCAAATGCTGCTATCTTGTTGTTGTTATTGTTAACAGTATGGCATTGTGCAATATTTGTATTGTTGTTGTTGTTTTTATACCTTGAACAGGGTATATTAAGTGTGTCACGAAGTTTATAACACCCAAAAGGAAGCGTCGGAGATCCTATAAAGTATATATTAGGTTGTCAAGAAAGTCTTGCGGTATTTTTATTGAATCAATTCGTGTGGCACCCATACATCGAGCTTCTTAGTGACTCCAATCTTCTTCAAATGGTTTATAACGGTTTGATGACTACTATGCCGGTCTCCTTCGACGAATTCAGCGATTTTATTGCAATTTTCGACGACAGGCCTTCCGGAGCGTGGCGCATCTTCGACCACCTCTACACCAGAACGAAAACGTTGAAACCATCGTTGTGCGGTGGAAATGGAAACTGTATCGGGTCCATAAACTGCACAAATTTTATTGGCGGCTTGAGATGCATTTTTGCCTTCATCGTAGTAGTACTGTAAAATATGCCGTATTTTATCTTTATTTTGCTCCATGTTACACTATAACTCACGAACGACTTAAAAGAAATGACAATCAATCAAACACGTGTTAGCGCGTGAAATGAGCTTTCCAAAAAGGTATAGCATGACCCGATGGGACGAATAAAACTAGAACTACACGCACGATCAGAATCAGCCGAAGTTAACGTTTTTTCTTGTTGTAATTGCTATTATCGTTATTGCAGTTGTTGCAAGAGTTAGTGTTTTTTGTGTTTGTTATTGTCATTGCATAATACGTCAGTATTCAATGTAAATCGTTATTGCTTTTGTAATGACTTGTTGTTTTTGTAATGATTTTGTTGTTGTGGAAATCGTTATTGTTGAAGATGTCATTGTTTTAGTTGTTGTTGTTGCGACATTCAATGTTTTCCAATTCACTTATCTGTCGACGCCTCGGCAATTTTCTTTGCGAGGAATTTCATTTCGTTTTGGCGAATGCATTTCGAATTCGATTTCACAATATTCAATGTACACATTACAAGAACAACACGAACGAGCAAAGCATGCCAGAAACAATGCCAACGAGCAATAACGGAATATTCGAAATAGCTGCAGTTAAAGGACAGCGCAAACATTAATAGGAATGCCAGCGAATAAGCTGATACATACACACATTGAGACACACACTCACCCAAACGTGTACACGAAGTCACTCGAACAATCAACAGCAAAGTAAACTTACAACAAATCGAATGGAATCACTTTTCGGAGTGCTTGCTGGCGCTGCTAGGGAGCGATGATGTATGTTGGTGAGTGGCGAGCGTGGCACTGCCTACCGATAAATGCAACCGGGTATATTATTGCGAATGTGCCAACTGCCAATTGGTGGATTTTTTCCGTGTTTGCCGTTATCCGTATACATGTTGCATGTGTGTATTTGCTGGTGTTTACTTCGCGTCTATTACCTAGGAGAAACAAGGTTTGCGGGCAGCAGTTGCGTCCCTCGGGTCTCCACTGTCTGCCTTCAGTCAACAACTGTTCTTTTCGTTGTGATATTTCACAGTTTTCATAACGAATATAAAAGGGCGCTCATGCGGCACAGACGGTGGCTTCAACAGTGTTAGTTAGTTACTACACACACTCGCTCAACCTAATATGTATGTGTGTCAGGCGCATTTGTTAGGCGTCAAGTCTGGTGTTGTTGTTGTTCTTGTCTCTAAAAGTTTCTTGCGGCTTGTAGTGAAATAATCGTTGAAAAGTACCAAAAATCGTTGGTGATTGTTAGGCATTTACAATATGGGGGAATTAGTTAAAAATATAATGGTGGCTGAAAAATAAAATGTAGTTTCCGTGAAATAAAAAAAAGTAAGGAATGGCTAAATTTGGGTTCAGCCGTTTACTATGTGTTTCCGCCTTTTTTAAAAATCATAGGTATCACGAAAAGGTATATAATGAAATCTGGGGCAGCTCAATTGCCAATTTCATCAACTAGTAGTACCTATATCTAAGAAACTTGTTAGCTTTATTTGGTCTAGTAATCTGATATACACAACTGTATATAGTACATAGTTTTTCGGAAAAAAACTCAGCCTTAGCAGCTGAGATCTTTGTATTTTGTACTACAATGGACAAAAAATAGTAAGACTTTGTTCATCATTTTAAAACTCTTAATTTATTCTACAAAATCTATGTCATCCTCCTTGACTCCAATACATTTGTACCAACGTTTTTTCTAATCCCCGAAACAGTTGTTAAAGTCAATATCCGGAAGAGCTTCCAATGCGCCTAGTGACTAACGTTTAATGTCTTCAATTGACTCAAAACGGTTTTCTCGAAACGGTCCTTTAAGTTTGCTGAATAGTCAGAAGTCGCACGGAACTAAATCAGAAAAGGATGGTGGTTGTGGCACGATATTGGTTGAAAGTTGGGGGAATAGCTAAAGAACAATCAATGCAGTATTTGACGGTGCGTTATTTAGTGTAAACACCAAGAGTTGTCGGTCCATAATTTTGACCTCTTTTTACGAATAGCTTCTCAATAGACACATAACACTCAAACAGTATTCCTTGTTGAGAGTTTGGCCGGACGGAAGGAGTTTGGAGTGCACCACATCTCGCTAATTAAAGAAAACTGTCAACATAACTTTGATTTTTGACTGCTTAGAATATTTTTCTTTTGCTTTCGGCTCACATTGCCGCGATATTCGGCCGATTGATTGTCGATTTCCGGGTCTTAAGCATATGTATATCCAAGACTCTTCGCCAGTAATAACACGTTTCATGACATACTGGTAACCGGACAGCATTGTTTCACAGTTGCTAACGGGACCCTGTTTTTCGAAAAAACTTATTGATTTTGTAACCAATTTTGGTTTCATTTTCCGTAGACCCAAATTAAATTTTATAATGCTGTTCACTGCTCCTTTCGATATTTTTAACGATACCAGTAAGATCTTTGTCTGTAAAACCTTGATTCTCAAGCACCAAATCCTTTATTTTATTAACGTGTTGATCATTAGTTGATATTAATGACAGTCCTGGACGTGGTTTGTCGTCAACGCATTCTCGACTCTCTTTGAATAATTTGTATTAAACAAATTTGCTCACGACAAACAACTATCACCGAAGGTCTTTTCCAATATTCTGAATGTTTCGGCACCAGAAATACAGGTATGATTCCGTACACAGAATTTAATGGAACTTTTATACTGATTAATTTCACTCAATCTAAAAATCGCCGATTGCACTTTAAGTACTTCAGTAAGACAAGCATATACTATACTTAACACTAATGATTATTTTGACATGACATTTGGCACAGATGTCACTGACAGTCTAACAAAGCAGAAAAAAAATTAAGCGACGAATGATTTTTCGCGCAAAATTTAAATTAAAAAGTTTTCTTATTTTTGGCTCACAGACAATACAATATATGTATAGTTGAAAAATCAAAAAATGGATGCATAAGGACTGAGGCAAGTCGTGAATCGGTTTTATGTAATTTTAATACCAGACCATATTGCTATCAGAGAAAGATGCTTATTTAGATAAAAATATCCTAAATATTGACCGATTTTTTCGGAAAATCTCAGTTACAGCAGCTGAGTTCATCATATTTTGTAGGTGTATGTTTGGTGTAAATAGTTAGGTTTCGACACATTTTCTTTTACCAGATTTTTATTTCAATATTTTCATTGGTGCCTCATTTAGGAGGCATATTTCAAAGGCATTATTTCCGTCCATTTCCGCACTGGAACATGAAGATGTTTATGTAGTATTATGTACAAAAATTGGTTCAAATTGGTCGAGCAGATCCTGAAATGAATTTCAACTTCTCCGGATCGAAAATCCACTAACCAAATCGATAATGTTGTAATAGATGGAAGACACGTCTCCAATGTCCTAGACGTGCCACATTGGGGTAAAGTGTGTCGGTTTTGGAGATTAATTCAAAAATCAAAATTGAAGGTACAAATAAATTTTTGGTATCAAACAAAGGTAGGTAAAATTCTACATCACTAACTGAACAAATATTTGGCAAAAAATTTACAGTTTTCTTATAATATCCTCTGAAAATTGCAAGTTTATTTCTTTTTGTATGCGCACAGTGACATACGTGATTTTTTCCATTTTTCGAAGTTTTTTATTTTCTTTAACTGGAAAAATCTTGAGAAAATTGTAATGGAGCCTTCTTGTTCAGATAATTTAGTAAATACAAAAAAGATTTCATTTGTGTTTTTACGTGTCTCTAAGTATTTTAATTTTTTTTTGGGCGAAAGCCTTAAAATATTGGGATTTCGACCTTATATGCGGACATATAGTTGTGAGTTAAGCGGGGTAAAGCAAATCTTGTTTCATTCCTGTAATCTATGGCTGTTGTAGTTTCTTTTTGTAAAAAAAAAAGTTGCGCCAATACTGCGCACTTTCTCAGTATATGCATTTCTTTATGCACTGCCTGGTCTAATATACACGAATTTCTCAAGGCAGAAGAAGAACAAATACAGCAATTGCAAAAAAAAGATTTGTTATTGTTTTTGTTTTTCAGTGGATGCCTGTTTGCTTTGTTCACACCCTACGTTACGATAAGCGGCAGTTTAAATGCATAACCGACATTGTTTTTTCCCGCGCAATTTTTATTACTAATGTTTGTATGTCATGTGCAGTCGACAGAAATAACAATAGTGATGTATATTTAACTAACATGGTACAAGCGATACCGACATTGACTACATTTAAAGAGGATAAAAATATTATTATCTTCCTTATAGGAACCAGTTCTAATGTAATTTGGGTTCCTCGCCAAAGTCTTTATGACATAATGAAAAACTCTGGCTGTGATAAATTTAATGAAAAATTTTATTTTTAAAAGAGCAATTGAAAAAGCGTATTGAGCCATCTGATGAATTTATAAAAGAGTTTGATGACAGGATAAAAACCTTTATTAGTCAATTTAAAATTCGTTGGAGCAGAGCCAATAAGCATGATGAGCGTTTCCTTAGAATAAACCAAAGTTGGCTGGATTCTTCGATAGGTTTCACCCATTCACAAGGTATGAAACATGGCCGCAAAGAACTTTCATTTGAAGAATCAAATGAGAAAATGAAGCAAAAAAAAAAGTAAATTTTTAAGAGATAGTGTGCCTTTGCCTTTATTAGCTTATGCTGCACAAATGAGTTTTAGAGCTTTAGGGCAAGTGCAAGCGTCAAAGATAGTGAAAGAGGTTGCAAGTTCACCATCGCGAGCGAAAAAATTTCATAAAAGTATTGCCAAATCATCACTATCACAGCAAATGTCCAAAGAAGACACTTTATTTGTTTTGGTGGAAGCAAAGTTATCTCGACAACAGTACAATGTTATAAGGCAATCTGCTCCAGATAGGTTTCCTTGCTATTCATATGTCCAATCAGCAAAAAAGGATTGTTATCCTAGACCTGAGACGTTTTTGCGAGATTTCAGCACAAGTAAGCTTGCAAGCCCTTTTAGACCATACCACTGAGCGTATAACTTTAGCCTAAAATAACGTAATTAAAACATTGAACGATGAGGAAATGACGAATTTATGCTTGATTCGATGGAAGCTCTGGACACAGCTCATATAAGCAAGCGTACCATAATCCGGGTGCAAATGATTCATCAGTTTTCATCACCTGTATTTTTCCAATCAGGTTGATTTGTGGAAGCAAAATTATGTGGAAAAATCCGCGCCCAGCTTCTACCAGGTTCTGCAAGCCTTTAAAAATTGAATTTGTAAAAGAGTGCACAGCTATTTCTAGAACTGAAAACGAAAGAGTTGGTATAGAAATACGAAATCTTGTTAATTCGGTTATACCTTTTGGAAATAAATATTTGGAAGTTAAACACAATTTAATTTTAGCTATGGTTGATGGAAAAGTATGCAACGCATTAACAAAAACAACATCTGCACAAAAATGTTATTTATGTGGAGCTAGCTCGAAAGATTTTAATAAAATTGATGAAATGGTGAAGAAAGTTGTAAAAACAGAAAAATTCCAATTTGGGCTTTCAATACTTTATGGGTGGATTAGGTTCTTTGAATGTCTTCTCCACTTATCATATAAATTGTCTATAAAAAAGTGGCAAGCTCGAACAGAAAGCGAGAAACTATTAGTTTCGGAGAATAAAGCACGGATTCAAAAAGGATATAAAGATAAAATTGGCCTGATTGTTGACCAACCGAAACCTGGCTTTGGGAATTCTAACGATGGCAATACAGCTAGGCGTTTCTATCAAAATCCCGAGATGTCAGCAGCAATTACTAAAGTTGACATAAATTTGATTAAAAAGATAAATACAATACTCGTAGTTGTTATTGTTGATATTGAGGTACAGAAGTTTCGTGACTACGCTCTAAATACAGCAAAATATTTCGTTGAATGTTATCCTTGGTATAACATGCCTCCAACACTTCACAAATATTTTATCCATGGACGCTATGTTGCCAATCGGACAATTATCAGAAGAAGCTCAGGAAGCTCGAAACAAAGATTTTAAGAATTTTAGAGAACATTTTTCTCGCAAATGCAGCAGAAAAAAAGCAAATGAAGACATATTTAACAGACTTTTAATCAGTTCTGACCCCGTTATATCAACCACAAGAAAATTACCAAAAAAAAAGTGCAGGATTTACCCAAAGAAGCATTAGAGTTGATCGTGATAGCGAGTGGCAATAATAATGAAGTTGATGATGACGATGATGATGAAGGCGATGATAAAAATTCAAGCGAAGGCGACAATGATCATGAATATGATTATAGAAATGAAGAAACAGTTTATATATTTTAAATAAAATTTGAAGCTTAAAAAAATTAAAAATTTAGAAAACCGATGTTCAGCATATTTTTGTCTTTTAAGATATAAAAACAAAAAAAAAACAATCTAAAAACTCTAATTGAATTATTTTCTTACTTCTTTATGATTAATTAACTAAAAAAATAACTTTTCCATAACTAGAAGACTTGTGGGAATTTATCTCCATTTTGAGCACCATCTACCTCACTGTGCGTGCGTACGTCCCGAGGTCATAACATCGACTCGGACCACTATCTTGTTGCAGCCAAGATTCGCACCTGCCTCTGTGCAGCAAAAAACGCACGTCAAGAAACACAAGGAAGGTTCGACGTTGAGAAGCTGCAATCACAACAGACAGCCGAACGATTTTCTACTCGGCTTGTACTGGTACGGCGACGAGTGCCGCGTCACAGCGGAGAGAAAACAGGCTTCCTACCTCGCTACGTTACAATCGACCACAACATGTGCGGGATGGGATAGATACCAAGAGTTGAAGAGCTCGCTTCCCTCTTCAACTCTTGGTATCTATCCCACGCATTTGCATGCGTGAGTATGAAAAACTTGATAAGCTGCCCGACAGGGATAATGCTCGAAAAGTCTACGAAAAAATACTCTTGTAGAACCCCCAAAGGTGATCTAGTCACAGATGCCCAAAGCATAATTAAATTATAGAAGGAACACTTCTCCAGCCAGCTGAATGGCAGTGAATGTACAACGCCAGGAGAAGGCGAACCCGATTCCCCAATCGATGACGATGGAGTAGACGTTCCATTACCCGACCATGAAGAAGTTCGAATAGCAATTGTCCGCCTGAAGAACAATAAAGCGGCGGGGGCCAGCGGATTGCCGGCCGAGCTATTCAAACACGTCGGCGAAGAGCTGGTAGGGAGCATGCATCAGCTTCTTTGTAAAGTATGGTCGGACGAAAGCATGCCCAACGATAGGCATTTAAGTGTGCTATGCCCAATCCATAAAAAGGGAAACCCCGCAATCTGCGCTAACTACCGTGGGATTAGCCTCCTCAACATCGCATATAAGGTTCTGTCGAGCGTTTTGTGAGAGAGGTTAAAGCCCACCGTCAACAAACTGATTGGACCTTATCAGTGTGGTTTTAGACCTGGCACATCAACAACTGACCAGATATTCACCATGCGCCTAATCTTGGAAAAGACCCGTGAAAGGAGAATCAACACACACCACCTCTTCGTCGATGTCAAAGCTGCTTTCGACAGCACGAAAAGGAGCTGCCTTTATGCCGCGATGTCTGAATTTTGTATCCCCGCAAAACTAATACGGCTGTGTAAACTGACGTTGAGCAACACCCAAAGCTCCGTCAGGATCGGGAAGGACCTCTCCAAGCCGTTCGATACCAAACGAGGTTTCAGACAAGGCGACTCCCTAACGTGCGACTTCTTCAATCTGCTTGCTGGAGAAAATTATTCAAGCTGCAGAACTTAATCGAGCAGGTACAATCTTTTATAAGTGTGTACAGCTGCTGGCGTATGCCGATGATATTGATATCATCGGCTTCAACACCCGCGCCGTTAGTTCTGCTTTCTTCAGACTGAACGAGGAAGCAACTCAAATGGGTCTGGCAGTGAACGAGGGCAAAATGAAATATCTCCTGTCATCAAACAAACAGTCGTGTCACTCGTGACTTGGCTCTCACGTCACTGTTGACAGTCATAACTTTGAAGTTGTAGATAATTTCGTCCATTTAGGAACCAGCATTAACACCACCAACAATGTCAGCCTGGAAATCCAACGCAGGATTACTCTTGCCAACAGGTGCTACTTCGGACTGAGTAGTCAATTGAAAAGTAAAGTCCTCTCTCGACGAACAAAAGCCAAATTCTATAAGTCGCTCATAATTCCCGTCCTGCTATATGGTGCAGAGGCTTGGACGATGACAACAACCGATGAGTCGACGTTGCGAGTTTTCGAGAGAAAGGTTCTGCGAAAGATTTATGGTCCTTTGCGTGTTGGCCACGGCGAATATCGCATTCGATGGAACGATGAGCTGTACGAGATATGTGACGACATTGACATAGTTCAGCGAATTAAAAGACAACGGCTATGCTGGCTAGGTCATGTTGTCCGGATGGACGAAAACACTCCAGCTCTGAAAGTATTCAACGCTGTACCCGCCGGGGGATGCAGAGGAAGAGGAAGACCTCCACTCCGTTGGAAGAACCAGGTGGAGAGGAGCCTGGTTTCGCTTGGAATATCCAATTAGCGCTATGTAGCGTAGAGAAAAAACGACTGGCGCGCTGTTGTTGACTCGGCTATAATCGCGTTAGCGGTGTCTACGCCAGTAAAGAAGAAGAAGAAGAAGTTTTGTCCTGATCAGGGTACATTAAGTTTTCCACGAAGTTTCTAACACCGGGAAGAAAACCTCGGAGACCCTATAAAAGATTGAGCGATCGGCTGGGCAAGTTGAGTCGATTATGCCATGTTCGTCTTTTTGTATTTACGTGAACTATTCTTTCAAAATTTTTTAATGCAACCATCTCTTCTATATCATATGAGTGCCATGAAAGGTGATGGTTCCAAATCAAGCCCTTGTCCGGTAAATCTTTTTATTTGAAAAGATATCATCTCAAAATTTGGCTTGGCTTATCATTAAAAGCAATAAGGTAATCTACGAATAAAAGCAACAGTATAAATTTCAAAGAAATTGCTTATATCGAACCATTATAGCATATAGTGGCCATACAAACTTAGCGAACAAAATCAAGTCCTTGTCTGCAGACTATTTTATAATAGCTTTAATGCAACTGAAGCTGAAGTGCCTTTTCTTATTTTAATCAAAAATAATTTCCATTATTTATTTTTTTTTCTATAATTATTAAACAATGCAGTGCAAATTTAATCAGCGCTCAATAGCTCTTCGTATACTAATTTGATTGAAGCTGCTTTCCAATACAGTTATCACTCAATAAAATTAAAATTTAATTGATTTCAACACCCTCCACGCACTTAGCTACACGACACATACACGCGTACTCATAAACATGGACAGTGGCGGGTCCAGAAAATTTTTTTTGGGGGGGCTTTAACGAAAAGTTTTATTACTCAACGTATTTTTAACATAGCAGTTCCCTCGCGAAAATTCAGTTATTATAGGACATGTTTTGTCTTGTGCACAAAAATGGGTATATGGATAGTTGAATTGCGAAATCATATTATATTATTTTTTATTTATTTTATTTTATTTTTAAGAAAGGGTGATCAACTGTTCAGAACAAAACTTTCTTGCGGAGGTGAAAATGTGGAAACAGCGAACTTCAGGTAAGCATTTTCGGAATGCTCTCGAAGCTTTAGAAGCAGTGAACAAAACGTCTTTTGGGAATGTTTTCAAGATTTTACGTATACTGGCGTTATTGCTTGTTTCAATAGCATTACCGAAAAGAAGTTTTTCAAGTTTAAAGAGAATTAAAACCTATTTACGAAATACGACAGGTCAAGAGCTTAATGGTGTAGCATCAATGAATATTCATAGGGATATTGATCTGTCAGTTGATGAAATACTAAAAGAATTCTTTCAAAAACCAAGGAAAATATAACATAGAATGTGAGATCCCGCGTAATCCTCAAATAATCACTGAGCTTCAGCGATACTGCTTGTACAAATGTAGAGAAAGTTCGAATTATATGAATAACAACAAAAATCTTGTAACTTATTATAATTGCTTATAATTTGGTATGATTTTTTTGATCAATAACCTGGATCCATCACTGAACATGGACAATTGCAGTGTAGTGCTGAGCACTCACTTGGAGAAGCTGCCAAAAACTGCCGAACAAGCAATTGTCTTTCTGGTATCTGGCTACTTGCCTCAAATGCGTTGCTGTTATTAACAAAAGGGTTGCATTGTCGTTGACAAGCTGGATTGTTTGTGCTATCAGTGTCGGATTTGGTGTATGGTGAAGGTTTTGTTGCCCTGTAGCAACTTCTAAATGGATAAAAAATGCGTACAGAATATGTACGCATTGCGGTTAAGGCAGGGAACTGCAAAGTGGTTGCATACTTTGAAACAAAAATGGGCAAAGAAATATATACGCAATGAGCAACAACAACAAAAATGGGCGAGCTGAAGTTCGGTGGTTTGTGTGTTCGTGTGGCGCATATTAGAAGAATTTGCTGTATTGCAAAGCAGTAAATGTGTGAGGCATGAGGCGTGGAGCCTCTGTTTGTTTTGAATTTGTGGGAAATTGCAAAGGTGTGCATAGTTTTGTAGTTCATACTTTATGCAGAAGGTGTAAGTGTTGCACAAACTGTAAAAAATCTGAAAAACACAAAGTAGTAATCGTGTTGCAACATTAGCTATCTGATAACGCAAACTATTCGACATGCTCATAGTAAAGCAGTAAACGACATTAACTTTTTTATGGAAATTTAAAATTTTATATCTGTGGGAAGTTGTTCGCAACAACAAATGTTGCATGCAACATTGAAAATATAACATGTAAATGTGAAAGCCATCAAAATGTTTTAGTCGTGCTTAGAAGCGTATAAATAAGTAAATGACATGAACGAGAAGAGGCAGAGAAAGAGTGCGCGCAATAAAAGTATAGCGTAAAAAAAATGAAATTAAAACGCAGCAGCAATCAACGGCGAGTTAGCGCCACATAGCCATGTTGCAACAGCAGTTGTTAGCGAGCTCTCAACTGGTGTGTCATCAGCAAGCGGTTGCATGCCACAAACACACATGCGCATATTCATGTCAGCATACATGCAACAGTTGACGCCTTAAGTTGCAATGCACTTCCGCTTTGTTGCATGCGCTGCCTGGTTGACTGACTAACAGACAGTTGTTGTTGTTTTATGTAATTATTTGTGCTGTTACTGACAACGCATTGTGACACAGACCCTTCGTGTGCAACCCAGCACAAACTACATAAAAGTGCTTCCCGACTATATTGCAACATGCCACATGCAATACGGTTTTTGCTTATTAAAGTGGCAAAGCCCCAGCTGTTGGAATGACTTTGGCGGGTGGCAAGTGCGGAAGCTGCCGAGCTTGTAGTATACCACGAATAGGTGTAACAAATGATGTTGCCACATAATTTACCTCAAACCCACACGCTTAGAGCAGCAGCAAGCACACAGAGAATTTTTTGTAAATATTTACATACTGCTCCACACTGAACTTACCACACCACCAAGTATAGAAATATTATTTTATATTTTGCAAATTTTTTCTATATCTAATCTGCTCGCTCTTGCCGTCATAGTACACATTTAATGCATGCAACTAAATTGGCAATAACAACAAACGAATACAAATACTCTAATCTGTTGTTGTTGTAGCTTTGTTTTTTACAAACAGCAAGCAATGCGTGACACATCAGATCAAATCGCTTGGAATGTGTTGATATTATTAAATTCCTATGCAGCCTAGCCCTGCCAGCACTAATGTTAAAAAAACAACAAATGCAAGCACAAAATAACATTTGAAAATGTCAGCAGTGGCAGCAACATGAAGTTAGAAATCTCGAGTGTGGTGTAGGTAAGAGTAATTGAAATGAGCAACTGATGAGTGGGGGAGAGTATTGGAAAAAGACAAAAGGGAGGAAAAGTAGTGAAGATGGCAATTTTTCGATTAGAATTATGTTTTAATATAACAATAGATCTGGTAAATGGAAGTATGAAATTCGCACTATCTTTTCAAAGTATTTGTCGCTATTTTTGGGTCTCAATTGTTTTAGTTCAAGTCTTGCTTAGTCCCAAATCCACAGATTTACATTACCTTACGTATAACCCTGGAACCACTTTCGCATTAACTCGTCTTATGACCTTAAAGGGTTATACTATACAGTTAGAAGTCCGAAAAAAACGAGTTTTCCATTTTTTTTCTGAAAAAATTTCTAAAGTTATTGATCCAAAAATTTGTGCACATATAATGGTATTTTTAGCTGTATTTTAAAATTTAGTACTAGTAAAAATATTTATTTTGAACAGATCTACAGGTGATTTCCGGCAACTCCTCTCAAAAAAGACGTTTTGTGGTGATCATTATATCTCTGATCTGGATTCTCTGAAAAAAAAAAATAATAATAATGAATAATCACGCTTTTCCAGTTTTCTTTCCATTTTGAAGCATGCCAGTAATAATGTTGTCCGCATTCGGGGACCGAATAAAGTATAAGGTGCGTTCCAAAGTAAAGATGACTTAAAAAAAACAAAAACAAATGGTTTTTTTCGGCAAAATCAATTTATTTTAATCTGTTCTTGTACCGTCCAAAAGCATGTTGAACGAGTGTTATAGCTCGGTCGGTACGGCCGCCAGTATACCCGTGCAAGCCTTTTTAATGGCCTCTACGTCTGCATAACGTTTTCCTTTCATGAGCAAATGCATTTTTCCGAAAAGGAATAAGTCGCGCGGTGCCATATCAGGTGAATATGGGGTGTGGTGATTAAAATGTGATTTTTGGTCAAATAATCGTGCTTCGAATGATGGATTCTGAGCAATTTGTAGTCGTCAGTCAAACCTTTCGTAAGCCCAAATGTTCTGTCAAAATGCGATAAATCGACATTGTGGAGATGTTCAATTCCATTTCCATGAATTTCAATTATGATTTCGGCTGATTTTTGATGAATTCACGCACATTCCGGTGATCACGGATTTTGATTGGCCCACATGTTGATCGTCTTTTATGTCCTGACGACTACTTTGAAAATGTTGAAACCACTCGTGCACTCTGCTACGGGATAGGCAATCATCGCCATAAACTTGTTTTATCAATTGAAACGTTTCGGTAAAAGTTTTACCAATTTTAAAACAAAATTTAATGTTGGCTCTTTGTTCGAAGCTCATTTTCGCACCGATAACACAAACATACTGACACTTAAAACGCTCACTTCCAATCACTGAAATGTTATGAAACTGGACAATCGATAAAGATAGCAGATTCTAACGCACTAGTCGACATATAGATGGCGGCACTAGGGGGCGCTAGATTCAAAAAGTCCTGTTTACTTTAGAAAGCTCATTGTAAGCACCGCATTACGTCTCGGTTTGTTTCAGCTTATGATTTGAAAAATGTATGTTCGGTGTCATCCTTGATCGCATCGTTGTATGGTACATACAAGTTGGTTTTTCGATTTTTACTATTATATATAGATACATCCATGCGCGGTTAGAATATGTGTAGTATGTATATAATCCATTTTACTTTGTTTTTTGTCCACTGGACTACTATTTTATATTTTCGATTAGCTTAGCCGTTAATATACCATGACGTTCCAACGTTCTAACGAGTTAGCCATTCTTCCAAGTTATCGTTCTTTATATTCTTTGTTGTAATGACAATTGTCCACCTTTTCTTTTTTTCAAATGCTAATTCGAGGTGTGTTCAAAAAGTATCGCGAATCGTAACTGACAGTTTTCTTCGATCGCAGGAGCGTGGTGCATCATGAGTTCTTGCCACAGGGAAGAACGGTCAATAAGGAATATTACCTGCAAGTTATGCGCAATTTGCGCGAAGCAATCCGCCAGAAACGCCCGGATTTGTGGAAGAACAAAAATTGGCTTTTGCACCACGATAACGACCCTGCTCACACACATCGTTGCTTGTGCGCAGCCACCGTATTCCCCAGATCTGGCCCCCTGTGACTTTTTCTTGTTCCCTAAACTGAAGAGACCCATGAAAAGATGACGTTACGCTTCTTTTGACGAGATAAAGACGGCATCGAAGGAGGAGCTGAAGAAGATAAAAAAAAAATTGATTTTTTGAAGTGCTTCGAAGAGTGGAAAAACCGTTGGCACAAGTGCATAATATCTCATGGGGATTACTTTGAAGGGGACAAAATATATATTCATGAATAAATAAATAATTTTTGAAAAAACACAAAATTCGCGATACTTTTTGAACACACCTCGCAAGTCGATGGGCGTGCTTCCACTTAATATCGCTACAGCTTCACCTGAAACTGTGCGGTATGCCGATACTACTCTTAGAACAGCTGTAGGATATACATTTTCTAGACCTTTACGTCCGCTATTTTTCTCAATGTAACAGTTCATATCTCTGCTCCGTAGAGCAAGACGTTTGGTGTGGTCAGTGTTTCCGCAGTGTGCTCAGTTCCCAGTACGTAAGTCTGGAATTTAGGTTTTTACCCAGATAGTTGAAAACGTTTTGTGTCCTCGTGATTATCGTATTGCATATTAAGGCTGCGCTGTTGAAAGTATACCGTACATCATGCCCGTTCGTTGCATCCTCTGTGCGCTACTCCTATACTCCTCACCGCATTCTTAATTGTGCCCAGCATTGATTTATCGGGTCTGAAACCATATTGTCTTGATAATAAACCGCCTGCCCTAGTTACTTCTTCTTCTACTCTTGGTTTCACCAATATATCGAAAAGCTTGCCGGCTGTCTTGGTTTCCTTTTCTTTTACTAATACAAAAGTGCCTTTGTTTTTCCGATTTTTTGGGATTTTGCCTGCTGTAAGACTGGTATTAAGCATTA
Organism: Bactrocera zonata; assembly: GCA_037783105.1. Taxonomy (NCBI): domain Eukaryota; kingdom Metazoa; phylum Arthropoda; class Insecta; order Diptera; family Tephritidae; genus Bactrocera; species Bactrocera zonata. The sequence goes on from JBAWJQ010003003.1 coordinate 66,993, forward strand.
CTAGTAGCACCTTTGGACGGTTTTTGGCTATTACCTTTAGTACCTCTGCTGGTATGCCAACCGTTCCAGGTGATTTGCTTGCTTTAAGTTTCCTTGCCACTACTTGCCGCTCTTCGATGGTAAAAGCGCTTCGTTGTTGGGGTATTCCGTTGGTCCTTATTCCTTGGCTCTTCTTTTATATCTCCAGCTATTGTGTGAAAAACATGTTTACAAACAAAATGTGCCTTTTTACATTAGGAGAAATTCATCAGTGAAGAGTAATAAAGTTATTTTATTCGTATTATTCCTGCCAGAAAAATATGTTTTTAGGCATACGTATCTTTAAATATTGTTGGTTCCAAAATTTTTTTTATTTTTCAACACAACATATTTATGTTCAAACTTATTTCCAAATGTTTTTTCTCTAATAAATTATACATAGTTTTTCGAAATTCTTGCATGTACATTTGATCGCCACGAAATATCTTATCTAAAAATTATTTTTTACCCCTGTGCAATTAACTATTTGCATAAAGTTATTGTTCTAAGATTTCTTAAACCCAAATTATTTAAAGCATAAAATTAACATTTTCGTGAATTTAGCCAGTCTAATAATTTGATATCATCGGCCTCAACACCCGCGCCGCTAGTTCTGCTTTCTCCAGACTGAACAAGGAAGCGACGCAAATGGGTCTGGCAGTGAACGAGGGCAAGACAAAATATCTCCTGTCATCAAACAAACAGTCGTCGCACTCGCGACTTGGCTCCCACGTCACTGTTGACAGTCATAACTTTGAAGTTGTAGATAAATTCGTCTATCTTGGAACCAGCGTAAACACCACCAACAATGTCAGCCTGGAAATCCAACGCAGGATTACTCTTGCCAACAGGTGCTACTTCGGACTGAGTAGGCAATTGAAAAGTAAAGTCCTCTCTCGACGAACAAAAACCAAACTCTATAAGTCGCTCATAATTCCCGTCCTGCTATACGGTGCAGAGGCTTGGACGATGACAACAACCGATGAGTCGACCTTAAGAGTTTTCGAGAGAAAGGTTCTGCGAAAGATTTATGGTCCTTTGCGCATTGGCCACGGCGAATATCGCATTCGATGGAACGATGAGCTGTACGAGATATACGACGACATTGACATAGTTCAGCGAATTAAAAGACAGCGGCTACGCTGGCTAGGTCATGTTGTCCGGATGGATGAAAACACTCCAGCTCTGAAAGTATTCGACGCAGTACCCGCCGCGGGAAGCAGAGGAAGAGGAAGACCTCCACTCCGTTGGAAGGACCGAGTGGAGAAGGACCTGGCTTCGATTGGAATATCCAATTGGCGTCATATAGCGAAGAGAAGAAACGACTGGCGCGCTGTTGTTGACTCGGCTATAATCGCGTAAGCGATGCCTACGCCAGTAAAGAAGAAGAAGAATAATAATTTCATTATGATTTTTTTTTTTTTTTTTAAATGCCAAATTTTTAGTAAAGCCTAATACTTTAAACTTCATTGCCCCAATTGTCTTGCTCCAAAATAATTTTTCAATACTATATCTTCGAAAATTTTTTAACACGAAAAAGTTTTCTTTCTTACTTTCTTATATATTTTGCTTTGCATCATAACTTCGACATACAAATTATTGCTAAAATTTTTTAATCTACAATATACATAAATAGTTGGAGTAAGTAATTCTAAAAGTATTTATTTTAATAGTGATTTTCCATTGGGCTTTACTGTATCATTTACACTAGCAACACCAACTCTAGTCTAAGTAAAATAAATTTTTTGCTTCTTAAATAAAATATATTTCATTATACCAAACAGCAAGCAACTTTAGCGCACTCGTGTCATAACAACGAAGCATATGTTAAGCCCATCTCTTGCTCTTGCCGCTTTACTCACGCTACTTCATTCGGCTGATTGTTGTTTGGTGAAACTTCTGTATTAACTAGCTGCTACACTTTTCATACTGCAAGCCCTCCGCCTCTTCTTAAGCCCCTTCGCATGGCTAAGGTCCCAGCTCCAGACACTCTCCGACACACAGACTTTAGCGTAATATGATAATGTTCGGCCATATGTTCTTCTACACTTGGCTCTTGCTGTTTACTGTCTGTTTTGTTGTTGATGCGGGCTCTTTTTGTGTGCCTTCCTAGAAAATTTTGCCCGAAATTTGTTGCTAAGAAAACATTTTGAAAACACATTTGTATGTTGTGGAATGTAAGTCGTTCGGACCGACAATATGTGTTTTCGATGAGTTTTCACTGACAGCTATCAATACGGGGTTTCTCTTGCTCTTTCAATATGACACAAAATGCAAAAATCCTATACCGAAATATACAAGGCCAAGAGAGCACCCATTGCGAATCTAGTGATATAACGGCACGAAAATAAACATGGGTTTTGGTCTGACATATTTTACAGCCATTGCAAATAAATTTTTGCGTGTGTTTGTTGTGCCAAGAAGAAAATTCTGCAATTGGTGCACTGTGCAAGGGTTTTGCAAGAACAAGAGAATCCCCTCAACAGTGAGCAGCTTTATTTGTATATGGAATGTAAACAAAAATCAAGTGACAATTTAGGGCTGTCAAAATATGTCTTCCAAAAAAATCGATTAAACTAGAGCAGGCACCGATTATAATGAGTGGAATGTAAGTTTTCAAGTAGTTTTCAGCGAAAACTGTGTTTTCGTTTGACAGATTTTACATGGACGAAAACACAAGTTTTCGTGCGAAAACCAATTTTCCCCACGAAAACATGTTTATGTCCGAACATAGTATATGAAAAATTATAATTTTGTCTGCTTCCGCTAACTTTTCGGCAAGTTGGTACATAGCTTTCAGACTGCCAGTGCATAAGTAAAAGTTGTTTCTATGTAAGTTTAGCTGCTTTGGTCGAGCTATAAAATTTGTTACTATTAAATAGTTTCTGTAGTTGTTTATTTATGTATTTACCGATCTTTTATAAATTTTTTTCCTTATTTATGATTTTAGTTGGCGCATGTTCATGAGGAATTTCTAAACTTCCTACTTTGTATTCGATGTGCAGGCTTTAAATATATTTCAAAATTCAAATCAATTCACTGCATTCAATAATATTGATGTCGTACTGCCACAGCCTATAAGCGACACTGAAGTAAGTGGTAAGCCTCGCACTGCGCTTCAGGAAAATCATATTTAGTTATTGTGTGACCAAGTCATTCTCTTCTTCTATTTCAAACAAGCTCCACTTATTAGGTCTTCGTGCCGCCTACTTCCAAAACTTTCATTTTCCCTGTTTCGCATTTATTTATTTCTTAACTTATTTGTAAAATAAACTTTTCAAAAGATTTTTTTATTCTTCCCTGTGTACACAATATAAGTATCTAAATTTAGCAGTATACGAAACATTCTGTGGCGAAAATAATTGAAATTCCCTATGGATTTGATTAAATTTTTCGCAGTGCATGGCACGCCTAAGCCAATAAAACACCAAAGTACAGACGTAAGAAATCATATATAGTATAACACACAGAAACAAAAGCTTTTCAACTGACATTACGCTTGGAGAATTTCATTGCTCCGGCCTGCTGTTTCACTGCTGCAGCTCAGTCGTATGATATTTCATTTATTCAGTTTATAGGCGTTTACCTTGGTACGTTTCTTTCATAAAATTGTAGTATGTGCCACTTCCTACAACTGATTCCTGTTTTTTTAGTAAATCTGAATTTATATATACTTTGGAATTTGTTTATTTAAAACGGTTGGACTGATAAACTTCAATGACCTCTGAATAAAAATTTATTGTGTAAGGTTGCACTTCTACGCCCACAAAACATCATTAACCGTGAAAGTATTAAGAAACACAACTTTTCACCAAATTAAGATGGGTCAAACCACGTCAAGTGGTCCATGAAAATTTCGCAATATCATTGATTTTGAAAATTAGCAGTTCATTAGAAAGGGAACCAGACGCATACATCGAGATATAAATATTTCGTCAAAATTCTTTTTTTTTGGTAAAGTTATTGAAGGTTGAAATTTAAAGCACGTTAAAATTATAAAATTATTCTGTCATAAACTACTGGAGATAAATCGAAGAAATTTTGTGAAGTCAAGGAAAATTATTCGTGCCACATTAAAGATATTTTTTCACGATCCATTTGTTTAAATAAAAATGCATCTGGCACGTGTGATCGCTTTAGCAACCTGCGGGGCACCAGCACCAGAAAAAAATATTTAAAAAGTGGGTGTGGCCTTGCCCTCTAATAAGTTAAATATATATATCTCCTAAATCCCCAAAGCTACAAATACCTAATTCGCCGGGAGCAAGTATTATAAAAACTCTTGCCGTCTGTATGAAAATAAGCGAAATCGAAAGATCAGTCCTATATAACGGTACTGTTGAAACTACTAAAAGCGCGATAAATCAATAAATAAAAACTACAAAGACAATAAATTTTCTTCAGAGAACTTTATACGGCCGGTTGTAAAAATTGGACAACGGACGTGGCGCCGCCTACTTTTACGTAAAATCTTAAATCTCAGGACCTGCTCGACCGAGTTCAACCAAGTTCACTACGTAACATTCTTTTGCCACAGCGCGAAACCGGACTACAATCATACAATCATCCTTATAACATAACTTCCAATTACATTTTATTCACTTTCTAGTATGTGAATACAGATCTCGTTAACGTAAAGAGATAAAACTTTGCACTAATAATTCAATACTCCTTTAGCTCACATTTACATAACACAGCGATTTTCGAAGTTCCAGGTGACAGGTGCGTGTTACCTCAATAAAAATGAAAGAGCGTGTTTTGCTGATAACAAAGTGAAACTTGGTCTAGCCCCCATATAGCAAACATAGTATAACATACGGGTGGCTTTACAACTTATGATTGGTGATGGTTTGTGAGGTGACTTAATGAAACCCTGGGAACATTTTATTATTATGTGGCATATTAATAGTATGAAGTATTGACAAAAATAGACAAAAGCGGTTCGACATTTTTTTTTTAAATACTATGTACATATAATAATTTTTGTTTTTCTAACAAACCTTTTGTCGTAGGTATAAATTTTTGTAACGACCATCGTATTTTTTTTTTTTTTTGGAAGTCCCCATTTGTGGGCGTGAGATATGAGAAAAATCCACTTTATCGCTACACACCTATTTTCCGAGATCTGGACATTGAAAGAGAAGTTATTTATAATTAAAAGAAGGGGAAGAAGAGGGCCTTTACCAGTGTAACCCGTGAAAAAGTATTTGATTTTCGTGATTTTTTTCTAAAGATGATACTGGATCGAATGTTTTCAAGCTCTTTGTATATTTTCAGCTACATTTAAAGTATTTGTTTTTCAAAAATATTGATAAATAACCGAGTTATGTGCTGTTTTCGGAGGTGCAAAAAAAAATTTCCGCCACTGTTGACATGATCCTGGCCGAATACGTAGCTGAAACTAAAATGTTCGAAAATGTTACTTAAGTTGAAGGTACAACACAATGACCTACGATTTTTAAAAAATATCAAAAATTAACAAAATGGCGTAGTTCCGAAAAAGGTATCGTACTTAGTTATAAAATGGTCGTTCTTTTAATGCCAAAATGATAATTTTGAACCAATCGAAAAGCTCTTTGTATAGTAAATATACTCAAGAATACTCAGTTGCAATTTGAAGTCGATAGGTAAATTTCTCGTTCTCAGCAAATTTTAAAGTGTCGTTTCAAGAAAAACACGTTAGAAGTTTCAACTCTCCGATTTATCCTTCGAGCGGTCGCCTTTAGAAAGCTGCCATTCAAAAACTATATATATTAGGTTGTCAAAGTCTTGCGGTATTTTCGCTAGTTGGCGCTGAAAGCGCGTAGTTCTAGTTTTAATTTCAGAGAAACTTTTTGTAGAACGTTCAATTTCCTACAAAAATAATTCGGTACCGCAGCAATGTATCAATTGGTTTCGCAAAGAAAAAATTAATTTCAAAAAGTACGAAATCCCCATGTTATTTAAATGGGAAATAAATCGTCGTTGCGGCACGGGTTATTATCAATATTAGGAGCTCATGTGGGTTTCATAATTTTTTTTAGGGCATTTACTAAAAATTTTGAGGGCGCTGCAGACTCAAAATAAAATTTGGTAAATAACGGATTTCCTAATGATTATGTGTAATGTATGTATAAGTATGTAAATATGAGCTATGGGAAAATGTCTATTAATTTATAAACGTGTATTTATAATATAGTGTATATACATACACACCAGAGACCTGCATTGAGTATGATCGATTCGGTTTGATCTGCCTCGCTCAAAACGGTCAAACTCAACACAGCGGTCCGCTACAAAATTGTTCGATCGAGTTTCGTGCTCAAAACGAACGAGTTCGATCAGTTGTTTTGATTGCTCTGCTTACTGATTGAAACTGATTTTGTGGTTCCGGTATGATGATTGGAAATGATTGTACAGAAAAACACGATCAAGTCCAATGATGCACGAAAACTCAGACATCGATCAAGTGTGCGTTTGAATTGATTGTGATTGAACCAATCATATCGAGAATTGCCCTGCGAATGTGTATGTGCATAATTTGTATGTACATATTTGTGAGTTTTAACGGAAACAAGTGGCGATGCACAAAATTAACCAAAACATTACTACATATATTTCTTTATTTTTAACGCTTAAAACTAAAATTCAATTAATGCTTAAAATTAATAAACAAAGGTAATGCTTAAAATATAAGGGAACACAAATTTCAAATTTTAATCACTTCTCCATTAAGATCAAAAAAAAAAAACTTAAAATTAAAAAAGGTTTATTTTCTGGTTTCAATCTTAATCGCTAAGAATTTAAAACCAATAAGCTATCATCTGAACATGGTCCGAGGCTATTTCTTTCTTCAGTTATAATATTTTCAGTTAAAGAAAAAGAACGCTCAGCGGTTTCGCTGCTGGCACGAACCACTCGGTATAACCAAACAGAATGATTGGGATCGAGCTGAATGCAAGCAGCATTCTCGAACATTCTTTGCTGCTCACACAAGGCGTTCGATCGAAAAAAATCATTACGAAACAAGCAACAGTGATTGGAACTGAATGTTCGCTTTGAGCACGCTCGCTTACGATCATTAATTTTTGTTGAAGCAAAGTTTTCCGTCACAAAAAATTTGAGTCAATGATCGGGTACGATTGAAAAAATTGCTATCGTTGCAGCTCACTGATACACACATATATAGTATACATATATTGTATATACCACAAATACTCGTATATAAAGAGATTTGTGACAAGAGCCTATAAAACTATTTTCAACGAGAACGCATTACTTTGCAGCGAATTTATTAAAATAATAGTTCACTTTTGCAAGATTGAGTGTGCACACGTTCACATGTATATACATATATGTATATGTAAGCATATCTTATACATATGTATTTGTAGCTACAAAGCTATTTGAGAGTGTGTGTCTTCTTTTTATTGCGCAAAAAGTTTTGTTTAAATTGAATTTCCAAACCACGCACACATATTCATACATACACGATACTCATACATATGTAGTTTCACAATGTAGCGAGCCATAAGCGCGATTATAACAGCATCTACAAGTTATTAAGGCGATGCATGACAGCGTAAGTGCGATGAACTAACAATAAATGTGTTGGTGACGATAAAAGAAAGAAACTAAAGTAGAAAGTAAGTAGAGTCAGACATAATATGGATGATAGTGTGACAAACCATTTGTAAACAAAGAATAATGAGAATTAGATTACGAGTATGTGTGTGTAACCCACCGTGGTTTATTTTTCTCAAGTAGAGAGTATTTAGATAGCAATTTAGTAATAAGTAAGTTTATTATATTTGGTGTTAAATTGATATATACATATGTATTTCGGTAAAAAAATATGTCATAGACTATAAGAATGATGATAGTGCCAATAACATAGCATTAAAACATTCATCAAGCGAGGATAATGACCACCATCTTGCAGAAACTCGAGAACGGCTCAATAGATTTTGCTGAGATTTTTTGTACGAGATCTTTGATGGAGGATGGAGTCAAGTGTAGAAGTTTTCGCAAGTGAGTAAAGTTCTCTGATCGCCATTCACTTGGAAGTGCCAGAAACGATTCTTTTACATATGACTCAAGCAGCCCACGACTTCCGGTCTTTGACCAAGTATCCTCTGGGTAGCCTTTGAACATATGTTTGAAAGCAAGCTAAAGTGAGAAGGCGAAAAATCCCCTACATAGGGTTGGGCGCTGGGTTTGGGACCCGCCACGTAAAAAAACAACCCCAATGAGAAATCAACAACAGCCTCGGATGAGAGACCCCCCTTTTGATGACGACCAATTCAAACGAAATAAGGACTACGAATTGAGGGCATGCACCTGGCATGTCCGGTACCTTAATTGGGAAGGTGTCACTGCCCAGCTGGTTGATGTCTTCGTGAAAATAAAGGCTGACATCACCACATTCACTCCTATGAATGAACGTCTAGCCACAATCCGCATCAAAGCGAGGTTCTTCAACATATCGCTGATTTGCGCCCACGCCCCGACGGAAGAGAAGGACGATGTGACCAAAGATGCCTTTTATGAGTGCTTGTAGCACACCTATGAGCGCAGCCCCCGCCACAATTTCAAAATCGTGCTTGGCGACTTTAACGCCAAGGTGGGCAAAGAAGGTATCTTTGGCACTACGGTCGGTAAATTCAGCCTCCACGAGGAAACATCCCCAAATGGGTTGAGGTTGATCGACTTCGCCGGGGCCCGAAATATGGTTATCTGTAGTACTAGCACCAGCTAAGAAGATTAATCAAGCTACCTGGCTGTTTCCGGATCGAAAAACCCCCAACCAGATCGATCATGTTGTGATAGACGCAAGACACGTCTCCAGTGTTTTAGTAGTGCGTGCGCTCCGAGGTTCTAACATCGACTTGGACCAATATCTTGTAGCAGCCAAGATTCGCACACGCCTATGTGCAGCGTTTTTGCACGCCAACAAAAACAAGGAAGGTTCGACGTCGAGAAGCTACAATCACAACAGACAGCCGAGCGATTTTCTACTCGGTTTGCAATCCTGCTCTTTGAGAGCACTCGTCAACAACTCGGTATAAGGGAACTGTGGGACGGCATTTCAAACTCCTTACGTACAGCTGCAACCGAAACCATTGGTTTTCGGAAAATGCAAAAGTACGGCTGTTAAGTCGAGACCCTGTCGCAGCGGAGAGAAAACAGGCTGCCTATCTCGCAACGTTTCGATCGACCACAACACGTGCGGGATGGGACAGATAACGGGAGTTGAAGAGGGAAGCGAGACGCATTTGCAAACAGCAAAAGAAAGAGGCCGAAATGCGTGAGTACGAAGAGCTTGATAAGCTGGCCGACAGGGGTAATGCTGAAAATTCTACGAAAAAATGCGGCGGCTTGCAGAAAATTTCAAGACCGGAGCATACTCTTGTAGAACCTCCAATGGTGATCTAGTCACCGAGACCCAGAGCTTACATAAATTATGGAGAGAACACTTCTCCAGCCTGCTGAATGGCACTGAACGCACAACGCCAGGAGAAGGCGAACCCGATTCCCCAATCAATAACGATGGAGCAGACCATGAAGAAGTTCAAATAGCAATTGCCTGCCTGAAGAACAACAAAGCGGCAGGGGCCGATGGATTGCCGGCCGAGCTATTCAAACACGGCGGCGAAGAACTGATACGGAGCATGCATCAGCTTCTTTGTAAAATATGGTCGGACGAAAGCATGCCTAATGACTAGAATTTAAGTGTACTATGCCCAATCCATACAAAAATAGAGCCCGCAATCTGCGCCAACTACAGTGGGATAAAGCCCACCGTAAACAAACCGATTGGACCTCATCAGTGTGGCTTTAGACTTGGCAAATCCACAACCGACCAGATATTCACCATGTGCAAATCTTGTAAAAGACCCGTGAAAGGAGAATCGGCTATTCGCCGATTTCAAAGCTGCTTTCGACAATACGAAAAGGAGCTTCCTCTATGCCGCGATGTCTGAATTTGGTATCCCCGCAAAACTAATGCGGCTGTGTAAACTGACGTTGAGCAGCACCAAAAGCTCCGTCAGTATCAGGAAGGACCTCTCCGAGCCGTTCGATACCAAACGAGGTTTCATACAAGGCGATTTCTTATCGTGTGACTTCTACAACCTGCTTCTGAAGAAAATAGTTCGAGCTGCAGAACTAAATAGAGAAGGTACAATCTTCTATAAGAGTGTACAGCTGCTGGCTTATGTCGATGATACTGATATCAAACCAAATGGGTCTGGCAGTGAATAAGGGCAAGACGAAATATCACTCACGTCATTGTTGACAATCATAACTTTGAAGTTGTAGATAATTTCGTCTATCTTGGGACCAGCGAAAACACCACCAACAATGTCAGCCTGGAAATCCAACGCAGGATTACTCTTGCCAACAGGTGCTACTTCGGACTGAGTAGGCAATTGAAAAGTAAAGTCCTCTATCGACGAACAAAAACCAAACTCCATAAGTCACTCATAATTCCCGTCCTGGCTTAGGCGATGTCAACAACGGATGAGTCGACGTTGCGAGTTTTCGACAGAAAAGTTCTACGAAAGATTTATGGTACTTTGCGCGTTGCCACGGCAAATATCGCATTCGATGGAACGATGAGCTGTACGAGATATATGACGACATTGGCATAGTTCAGCGCATTAAGATACACCTGTTACGCTGGCTAGGTCATGTTGTCCGGATGGACGAAAAAACTCCAGCTCTGAAAGTATTCGACGCAGTACCCGCCAGGAGAAGCAGAGGAAGCGGAAGACTTCCACTCCGCTGGAAGGACTAAATGGAGAAAGGACCTGGCTTCGCTTGGAATGTCCAATTGGCGCCACGTAGCGAAAAGAAGAAATGACTTCCGCGCGGTTGCTAACTCGTCTGTAATCGCGTAAGCGGTTCCACGCCAATTAAGAAGAAGATCTTTGAGTGGTTTATATTTTAACAATAGGGAGTAGTTTTAGCTGTAATAGTCAGTAATTAAGTTCTATTTGATATTCAGTATAAATAGGTATGTATATTTGTTATTTATATATCTATATAAATATATACATATTTAATATGTTTTTTTTCTGTTCGAGGGTTCCCATTAATAATTAAGTTTTCTCTCAGTTTAAGTTGTTTTTTTCTGATATATAAATATTATTTCTACTAAATATTGCAACATGTAGATAAAAACATTCTTTAAATTAAAATATTAAGCATTAGCTTTCAGAAAATCGAAAACGGGACTATCGTTTTTCTTGATATTTTGTATGCATAATGTATGTAAATTGTGCTTAAGTAGCTAGTAATATGGTTAATTTTAAGTTAATTTCGATGCGTACTATTCGAGCACAGTCATTTTTTAATACTGTGTGCATAAATTTTTTATTCTATAATAAAATAAATATCTTATCATTTTAGATTTAGCATTAGCTTTCAAAAAGTCTAGGACGGAACAGTTCTCGTCACGCGTGGCTTATATATATTTGGTGGCGTGGTAAGTAAATTATATTGTAGGCTTACAACCGTTATATAACACTATTCAGTACCATTTTAACTGCATTACATTTTTCAGCAATGAATTCTTTTACAATCATCATGAAAATTACAGCTAACCACGTTGTCTACTGAGATATTCTGCCGTTGCTCTGAATGTGTTTTTACTCAAAATGTATATACCGTTATCGCTGAACATCGAATGCATTCGAATTTTACAAGACACATTTTTAAATTGGTATCATATATTTATCAGTAAATTCACTTCGTACTTGCATTTTTTAGGTATATTTTACCCCTGGCATACATGCTACTCTATTACCTCGTGGACCATTAGACTCTTTGCTTTATTGTACATTAAATTTAATTCAAAAGCGTATTATTTAAAATTGACATATATTTTCACCATTTCTTGCAGCTCGAAGTGCACTTTGGCTGAAACTCAAAGTAACTGCAAGGAAATATTTTTATTTCTTTTGTTAAATATTCAGATGCTTTCAAAGCAATAAAATTGATAGACCTCTACAAAAAATTGACTTTGAATAACGGGCATTTAAGTTTATCTTAAAGGATTTAGTGATAGTCAAAGGTACAGTACTTTGAAAATGTTAACTTTTGCTGGAAAAACATACTTGAGTATAAATTAGAGTACAAATCCTTAAGAAGACAATTAAATCAAATTTGGACCAATAAGATTTTTCGGTAGTTGTACATCATTTGCTGTAAACAACCAATCAAGTTACTGCTGAGAACACTGTGACTCAGGTTACTCATATATTTCTATAAGATTTTTCGCAGTTTTTGGACATTTACACTAAAGAACCAATTAAGAAAGCACTCAGAATACAGAGACTCAGGTTACTTATACGCAGTGTCAGTTAGTTTTCTCTATATTATGTATTATGTATACGCAGTGCAAATCTTAGCGAGAGTGTATTCCAGATTACGAAAAAACAAAAATTTCTTTCATAAGGTTATGCAATGCGTGATAACTAAAAGGTAGAAGACGTTTAGAAATTTTTCAAAAATATGTTTGTAGTAAACTTTCAGTCTGTTAATTTGCGTATAATATAGCAGACATTCAGACGCTTCACTTATTAAAAATACAAGCAGAAAAATTAATTATTTGTTTTTTACTTAAACAGGAGGAGAAAGTAGGAATACTTGCATAAAAGCGAAGTGAGGACTGAAAGGCGGCAAAGTAGACTTAAGAAATTTGCAGGACTGAGGCGTATTTGGAGAGTAAGAAAATTAATGACAACGAATAACTGCAAGAGAATTGTTATTCGAGCAAAATGTTATGTATATATAGTATGTGTTCACACAAGAATTACATACATACTGTTCGCATATACCTATAGACATAGAAGTAGCTGCAGTATGTAGTAAAAATAGAGAAAGTTCAATTCGCACTAACGTATGTCTAATAAAGCTGGGCGAGTAAGCTAAAAAATTGCAAAAGCTCACTTCGGTTAGAGGGTCACAACACGCAGTAGCTTCGTACACATTCATACACACACACACATACAAAAATCACATTTATTTTGTTGTTGATTTTGTCGTAATTAAATTCTAACATAATTTTATTGCAATAAGCACGCGCTGGCTCACTCACACTACACACAGGCTCAACGCGCAGTAGCTTCGTACACATACATACACACACACACACACATACAAAAATCACATTTATTTTGTTGTTGATTTTGTCATAATTAAATTTTAACATAATTTTGTTGCAAGAAGCACGCGCTGGCTCACTCACACTACTCCATTGATGCAGGGTGTAGCATACTTTTCGTCGCTTAATCCTCAGCTATATTAGGCGTTTAGGCTTTGGGTTATAAATTTCTGCACTAAAAGTGGCAGTGCACGCTTATTCCACCTATATAATAAACCGTGTGTGTGTATGTTAGTATTCGTGGTAGTGTCGCTAAGACATAAATTTCGCTTTACAACACTGACGTTTTTATGGCACCGAAAGTCGGCAGTCCTTGAAACTTCAATTGGCTAAAGCAGCAGCACAAACTGGTGCGAAGTGTTGGGATAATAAAGAAGAGTCGTAAAGAGAGCATGCCTTAAAAGGCATTGACCTGTAACCTGCCGGCTAGTAAAACAGCTGTTAGTTGCTGAACCCAGCAATTATAGTTTGCAATGTCAGCTGTTGCGCTGTTTATTATTGCTGAAGCCAGGTTTCCTTTTTCAATGCAGTCATTAAATATCGGTTTGGTGGCAATAAGAGAAGAAATAGAAGAAGTTATCATTGCTGAGCTTAAAGAAATAGGTATGGAAAGTTAATCAGCAATTTCGGGAAGATTTCAAAATACATGCGGCGACTAATTTTGATATTTTTGATAATAATATATTTAAATATTTGATGATTTTTTAAACGATTTTTGTGACATTCCTTTGTTAAATATTTTTGAAAGCTCATGCTTTTTGGAAGCTTTGGTGAAAGATATGAAGCAATTGGGGAAAACTTTTTAAAGAATTTTGAGAGCGTTTCCGTGATTGTTTATTAAAGCTTTTGTGTGCCAGTTTCAGTTAAAACATTAGTTATAAAAACTTTTTCAAAGCCGGCTTTTGAAAAAGTTTCCGTGAAAGTATTCACAAATTTTTACAAACGTTCAAAAAAACTTACCAAAAGTTCACATCACATTTTATAAAGCTTCCCTGAGAACTTTTGATATTATGTAAAGCTTTTGGTTCTGTACTAGTATCATTGACAAAATAACTCCCCACAGTGTCTCCACAAACTTATCTCACACGGAATTCCACACAGAAATTCATTTCTTTGCAATCTCACTGCATTCGAATAAAATCGAAATTAATTTTTAATTGAGAATGAATTTTCACTCAGTCGTAAACAGTTCACTAATATTGATTACTGCAAAAGCAATCATTAAATTATCGCAAATTAGTGTAAAATGTTGCATTCGCCAAATGAGAGTGGAAAGGAAGAAGCGCAACTAAATTGATTTTTCTTGCCATTAACTTTAAGATAACGACATTTTGATCTTTGACCTCACGACGATATACAGTACGTCAACTATTTGATCACACCTGGGTATCCGAAAAAGGTTTTTATTTGCAACTTGTTTATCTGTAATGGCAATCCAATTTTATTTTACATACAAAACCATGAAAAGTAATAAAATAAAATTAACACATTTGTTATTCAAATACTTGCTAGATTTTACAGAATTTTAAAAAATGTCTCCGCTGCGCATTTGATCAATTGGTTGGTTATTGTTATTTTCCAGGAATTTTTAGCTTTCTGCCATAAATCGTCAAGATTCTGACACTCTCCTTGGGCATCAGAAATCGCACGCTTGACCTCAACCCAAGCATGTTCGATTGGGTTAAGGCCTGGCGATTGAGGGGGCCAATCGAATACTTCAAAACCGTTGTTTTGAAGCCAAGCTTTAGCTACACGAGAAGTGTGTTTATGATCATTATCTTCCTGGAAGATGACGTCCGACACATTCTTGCCCCACACTTCCAGACTCTTGCACAAATCTTGTTGAATGATATCGATATATTGGTTGGCATCCATTCGTCCGGCAACTCTTACGCACTCTCCTACCCACTCCATTCTCACAAACCCCCACATCATTACATTACCGCTTCCAAACTTGACCGTTGGTTGAACAATACGGCTGGTCAAAGGTTCTGGGGCTTTCTACAAATCCATTGGCGACCAACGAAAAGATTTCCCGTTTATTTTTGTCTCGTCGGACCATTTGACTAACATCCAGTCATTTTGGGTGTAGGTTTTATATTTTTTTGCAAATCGGAGTCTCAATTTACGTGTCAAAGTGACAAAACGACACTGTCACTTTGACACGTCCATTGAATTAATTTTTCCGCAATTTTTTGCTATAACTTCACTTGTTACATCTACTCCATCCCTATGGATGAGATCACATCTAATTTGGCCCACATTCTCATTCACACCACACTTTCTTTGCCTAACAATGAGCCTTTCTAGGGTGGCATTCAAAATTTGCTTTCGTCCAGAAGTGTTTTTTACTCATAAAGGGCTCATTATTTGTCTTATTTTTGAAAATACGCCTACAGAAACACCAATGAATCTTGCAGTTTCTCTATGCGTTGTGTTTAAATGAATAAGCCTTTTGATTTCGTCCATTTTTGTTGCACTTAGTTTTTTCATCTAGATTCAAACCAAATTTAAGAAAATAACAAAGAAAAACAATAAAAAATACTCACCTTTTACTAACAACAAGAACCTGACGATTACACAACTATTAATTAAAGAATCAAAAGAAATACTTGAATATTAGAGCAATATTACGGCGATCAATACTCTTTTCTTCAAAAAGTCATCTAATTGATCATATGCTTTTGTCTACATTTGTAAATATTCTCTGAAAAGTAACGGCATATTTTGGGTGATTCCGCACTTACTAACTGTCCTGGACCCAAAGTTAACAATTTTCTTATTAATAATTTTTTTAATCATTGCACTTCTTGGCACACCCTTTATGTATTTCGCCCTGACATTCTGCATTTTTCGAGCGCAATTGAAGAATATTTCAAGCGGTTTTACAGCGTTCTCGGTCCATTAATGGACATTTGAATCCTCATATATAGATATGTTTGTATATACATATGTCTGTATGTGCGTTCATGTGTGTATTGATAATTGCGTGCCCGCTATAGTAGGTGTTGATAGTAAACAACACTATGAGACTTCATCTTCGATGAGTCCCCGCTGGTTTGTTGTGTGTGTGGTTTTAGGGTGTCTTCAAGGGCTTTTATGTGTGTCTGTACACTACTATGATGCTTGAGGTACTCAAGTGAGTGAAAGGATGATGAGGGTTAGGTGAGAAAATGAGTTGTTAAAGTGCTTGCCGTATAGTGGGTAGTGAGAAGAGAGGAAGAGAAGTGGGTAGCAAGCAGTGGTGAGATGTAGGTAGCGTAGATGAGGAGCTGAGGCAGCGATGTGTAAATGAGCACTGCTGCTTGCAGTGCCGTGTTAAAAGCACGTGCTGGCGGATATACTCGTATATATATGTTTGTGTGTGTGTGTTTTTTATTCATACGCACATCCACATTTACAAGTGTTTTGGTGCACATTCTTGACATATCGACAAAAGCAACAACAACTGTCTTGGCAATAGCAGTTTGATGACTGGCGGCATTTCGATTGGGGGACAGACTGCTTCTATGTCATTTCATCAGTTTACTCAGCTTGCGCACTCACACACATATATGCAGAACTACGTATACAAGACAGAGTTCGACCTGTTTTTTATGAGCAGGAGCAGCGGTGGTATTGTGGCGGCGCCACAAGAAAGCGCTGCGTTGCAACGAAATGCATATAGCGGCGCGTTACGCATGTTTCGACACGTTTCGTTCCGTTTCTTGTTTTTCGCTGCATTTTCAGTCCGCACAGCTGCTCCATTTGCAATTGGAATCACGCAGATTTTATTCTCACACATGGCATATCGGAAATATCTGTAGTCATTTGAAAAAAAATTAAAAAGGCACTTTTCCTGAAGAAACTGTCGGAAAGCACAGATCTTACTAGTTTGTCATTGATCTTATCCACTTCAGATTCCAATCTCCTGGATTCATCAGACTCTTTTACTGCATTGAAATCTGGAAATTGGAAGCGGTAAATACTGAACAAACTGTCATTAAGTAGAGATCCAATATCAGCTGGCATCGCTTGAAGTCGGCGTTAAGTTTGCCTCTTATTTTCTGGGTCCTTCAGACCATATATGATGCCAGATCCATCAGCCTGTGATATTTCGTTGAAATTCTGCTGGTCTTCACGTTGAAAGTCATAATCTCAAAGATGTCCTTGGTGGTTCAAGAAGAGATGAAAACTTTTCCCAAAACCGTACTAAAGATCCGCTAAGCTTATAATGGCAGTTTTGTCATATTTCTCACCGAAAATTAATAAATGTTTTTAAGAAATCTTTCAGGATTATCTAACATTCCAGCATTTCATTTACTTTTAAGAGATGTAGGCTTTAGTCAACGTTTTTCCGGATAGACTTTGAAAACTCAAGTACGCATCAAGTTCAAATATCAAGTTACTCGTGGTGCTCCATGTCTACGTACAGCATAAAATTTGCAGCAATAATCCGATTAGTTCGATTAGTCCATCTTCGTTTTCGTCAAAAAACTTTCTTAAATAAAGTTTTCTAAAGTCAAACGGATTTGTGAAAAGCCGTCTCATCTATAAACAATTGGGCAGCTGCAATTTTTTTTAAATTGTAAAGTTTAATGACTTTTGAAACCAAAAAAAGGGAATCTAACTGTTGTTAATTTTGAATGGTATGGAAATCCGAAACAAATCGTGTTTTGGTAGTTTCGATGGATGTTACTGTAGAACAAAGGTCTACAGCCAGCAAATGAGCCTTCCAGTGATTTATAAATATAGCTGTAGCTTATCCTTGCTCTGAATTTTTGCAATATCCGTTTAATTTGCTTCTGCCCTCACTGTGCGCCAATGAGTTTCCATGACAATGCTAAGTTTTATAGTTTCTTAATATATTACCGCTTTCCTCAAATACTTAATATAACACTGCAATTCCTACAGACTCCGTCTTCATGCGCTCTACGTGCATTGCAGCTGCAGCAAGCTGTTCACAGACACTAACAATGTTTTTCGATTCCTCTTTCTCACCATTCCAGCAACATTTCTCTCCAGCTTTTTCTTCGTCTCTGAACTTTTTGCGTTTCCTTTTGCCTGTGAGCGGCGAGTGTTCACCGTTGGCAATTAGATTTTCATTAAGCAGCATCATGCCGACGTAGCCTCCACTCTTGCTTCATACCTTGGCCGCTTCGTCTCATCTGTGCACATTGTTCACTCCCATATCTCTTTGGTGCATATTTTACTTGTCGTCCTTTATTGATTTCACCAGCACCTCGCCAAAATCGTCATGCATCATGCATAAGAATTTATGAATTCATGCGGCGCTTGTTGCATGAAGCATGCTGTGGCATGTGGCAACATGCTGTTTCACTATATTCATTGCACATTCAATTATCGCTTTGATGAATTGCCATTTTCGAAATGAATTAACGTGAGTTATTGGCAGCTCTTTTATTGGCACCTTCGCGAGTGTTTAAAATTCATTCCGGTGGTATTAAGTTATTTTTAATTTCGACAATGATTTTTTAATTAAAGTAATAGATCTAATGAGAGCCGGTTCTATCAAAAAATCGTTTCGACTTTCGTTAAAGGTAAAACTGCAGTGACTAATAACTTCTGAACTGAGAAAGGAATGATCTAAGTCACCTGTAACGGGGATCGAACTGATGTTGGATAGTTTTTCGAAAAATCTGTTGTCGAGAGTGTCCTTTTGTGAAATATAGAAAACACCAAACTGAAGAATTGAATGAATGAGAGGTCATTTCCATTGGCTCAATATACATAGTGCGTACTAAGCCTGAACGTTCTTAGCTTTTACTTTTCAAGATAACAACGGTTTCCCATTAAATAAATGGTTTATTGTTTGCACAACAGACTTTTTTTGAAGTTCCTGTCAACTACATGTTCCCAGCCTATCAAGTCTTTGTTGTGCTGTGGGAAGACGTTGGTTATTAGTTTCTCATGTTTGATGGTATTACTTCGGAGTGGACTTGTTGTTATCTGATGAATTTTAAGTGTGTATACATAATCATTAGTGAACCCTTTTCTTTAATTAAGAAGAAGAGTTTAATAAGCATAGTATTATTATTTCGGTCAAAACTGCCGAATCTGTTTGGTTATTTCATGTGTGCTCGCCTTTAGTCGGTTCTTCAGTTTCCCACGTTCTGTATGTTTTTGTCTGGCTAAGTTTCTCAATCGGAGGCAGAAGAATATTGCGCTTTCAAGAGACTACAGTGGTTAAAAATGGTAGCGCTGGTGTATACGATTTCAATCCTCAAGTCTATTTCGGTTATTATCCGAAAGAAATTAGTGAATTCAAACGAAAAGAGATCAGACAGTTTTTAGTTCTTTAAGGTGCTGTGGTCTTACTTACAATCTCTGCTTCAGCGTCTCACATCGGGAAGTCTCACACCGTGGAGCCCCCAAATTCTTGAAGTGTGCCTGGCTAATGCGGCACAAAAGCAGAAGAGTGCTTTGCTTTTGACACTTCCTACAGACCTTTCGATTTGTCACCTCCATTCTGAAGGCGTGTACCCCCACCATTCTGTGACCAATGAGTATTCCAATCATTTTTCTACAATAGTTTCTGCTGTGGATTATTCCAGCTAATCGTAAAGAAAATTCATCGATTTATTACTGTCGACCACATTTTCCGATGACAGCCGCAAACCACTTGGTAATCTCGTTCACTATCTCATTGCCGTTGATGGCTTTGTGACCTGAACTATACTTCTCAAATGTTGACCACGACATCATGTCAGATGATCCATCCATTGACTTCAATTTTCGATGACTCCTTTGAGCATTTGGTCTGGTAACTGGAAAATTATACGCGTGATGTTTAGCTCCAAGACCTGAATCGAAACGAGATTGTCCGCATAGACATTAGACTTTACGCATCCCCACTGGAAAGAGTTCTCTCAAAAAACCCATTGATTGATGCGATGTGTGGAAATTGGCGCCCTCTTTTTAAAACCAAATACCGCCGAGATCACGAGCTTCTATTTCCGGCATCAAATATTTGGTTATCATGGTCTCGATAAGGGTCGCCATTGACGATTGCGTTCTCACTGGCATCTAAGACAATAATGCAATCTCCGAGGTAATTAAGATTTAATCTGTACTGAACTATCAGAAAAAATTTATTGTAAACAATCTTTTATATTTTTGAAGGATCTTATAGCATCCGTGCAGTAGAATTTAACGTATTTTCTTGCTTTGAGGTTCATATTCCAAAATTAATAACAAAAAAAGAAAAAACGTTAACTTCGGCTGCACCGAAGCTAATATACCCTTCACAGGTACATTTCTTTAAGAAACTATGTGTTCAGTTTATATAGAAGCTATATGCTATAGTAATCCGATCTGAACATTTTTTTCGAAGATTATATTATTACCTGAACCAGTAGTCCATGTCGAATTTCGTGAAGATACCACATCAAATGCGAAAGTTTTCCATGCAAGCATTTCATTCCAATCATTCAGTTTGTATGGCAGCTATATACTATTGTTAACCGATCTGAACAATTTCTTCGGAGATTGCATTGTTGTCTTAGAAAATAATCTATACCAAATATCGTGAAGATATATCGTCAAGCCCTTGATTCCGATCATTCAGTTTGTATGGCAGCTATATGCTATAGTTTACAGATCTGGACAATTTCTTCGGGGATTACACGATATCTTAAAAACTGAGGGTCTAGTTCGTACATATACAGACAGACGGACATGGCTAAATCGACTCAGTTTAAAATACTGATCATTTATATTATATATAAAGTTTACAGGGTGTCCGACGCTTCCTTCTGGGAAAACAAACTTCGTGCCAAACTTAATATACCCTGTTCAGGGTATTTTTTTTTATAGTAAGAGGAAGCATCGAAAGCCGCAGTGCGGGACTTTAATCCGCTAAACCTAACCTACTCCCACCTCATGTCTCTCCCACGGGACCGCTGGACAAAGTATTACTTCATGGGAGAGAAGAAGTTTAAGTTTTCTCTATTGCACGGACTGACTGACGCCTAAACTGTTCTAATTGTCTCAATTTTGTCATAATTTGATTTGCCGCTTCGCAGACAACTTTCCACTTTACAGAGAACTCGCACATAATTGTGGTCAAAATTTCCCTTTTCAGCTTTTCCTTTATACTTGAAAACCGAAGGCAATAAAAGAGTCTTATATACACTCTGTACACGTAGGACAGTATAGACTAGTAATTACTATATTTGAGAAGGTAGCTTCTGAAGCAACCATGCACAATGAGTTCTTGGGTGAGATGTAAATCCAGGTCCCAATGATGTCTACCTGTATGTCAGAAATAAGTCGGTAGCTCCACCATCCTTTGCATGAAGTTTGCCAACGTTGCTGCCATATTGCAATGCTTTTACTTCTCTCTTCTCTTTTTGCTTTGGTAGACGTCTCTGATAAGTTATGATTCTATTTCTAGCTCCTGTATCCATATTGGAGCTGTGAATTGAAAAATTCTCCTATGATCAGCGATATTTTCTCTTCAATTTGCCTAAAGCTTATGAGCAAGTTCTGGTTTCTGCTCATCCAGCTCTAGACTCATGATAGCAAACCATCGGCTCAAACCATTTATGCTGTCATTGCATTTGATCCGGAGGTCATCCAGATGCTTAGCTACAGCTACCGCTATGAGGTCATCCGCAAATGTGATTGTTTTTACATTTTTGGTTGCGGTACTTAACACCCCGTCGTACATCAGGTTCCATACTGGAGATAGTGTAGCTCAGAGTGCCCTCGTCATTATAATATTAATCAGATAATGAGGAGCGCGTATATCGTGTTGTGCTTTTATTATATTTGCCCACTTTGCAAAGTTGAACGCATTCTTTACATCCAGGGTTATTAGCACGCTGTAATTTTTTGTACCACCTTTCCATCTTTTTCCACTTATTGCACATTTCGCACTATCAACTACTTGTCTTAGTGCGTCAATAGTGGACCTCTCTTTTATAAAGCCGTTATGTCTTTCTGATAATCTGCCGGCTTTTTGGAATGCTAATTTCAAGCGGTTTCTTACAATGCTTTCGTACACTTTCGCAATCGTTTTGAGCATGCAAAAATGTCGATATGATGAAGGTGTTTCTAGTGGCTATTTTGGCATTGGGAGTAGAACCAGACGCTGTATCTTCCACGGATCGGGGAATACCTCTTCTAAAATACTCGCATGTTAACAAATAAGTTGAGTCTTAGAGTTATGGATTCTTTAAGGGCTCTATTTGGTATACCATCTATTCCGGGCGCTTTAGAGTTTTTAATTTTTTTCGCAATAGCCGATAGAGCATCTTCTGTGACTAATAGGGGTGGCTCCGTAGCTTCGTTTCGTTTAATGTGTCGGGAATAACGCTTCGACAACATTTTTCATAAAGGATGCGTTCTTAGGTTGCTGCGACTTATTTTTAAACTTCGACATACAAATTTTGTATGCCGTTCCCAGGGGTCTATGTTCGCTTCTTCACAGAGCTTTTCGAAACAGGATCTCTTACTACGGATAATGGCTGACTTCAGGAGCTTTTTTTGACATTTAAATGATTCTCTGAGGCAGATTTCGTTATCACCTCAGTGGCTACGCTGTAGGCGGCGTCTAGCTGAGTGGCAGAGCTTCCTCAGCTTGGTGATTTCGTCGCTCGACCAGTATACCGGCTTTCGATTTATATTGTATCTCGCCCTGCGCATAGTTACGTCGCATGCTGCAACTAGTTCTTTCCGCACAGCGGATACTAAGTGGGCGGCATCTTCTCTTGATGCTTTTGCCGCACTCCAGACGCTCTTAGAAACGTTAGTATCAAATTGTTTTTGCCGTCAGCTTCGTTTTCGACAAATATCTCTCCGACAGAGTTCCGTTTCCTGGGAGAATGAAACTTCAGCAATTATAGCCATATGGTCGTTATTTGTATACATGTCTGACACCTTCCACTTAGTATGCCTGCTAAGCGCGTCGTTATCAAACATTAGGTCTATTATTGACCCTTTTGAAAGGTATTTTGTGTGCCACAGTTTAAAATCATAAGGTTTGTTTGACTCAGAAATTATAGAATGAGGCGACCACGATGCGTTAAAATCTCCCGCTATTATTATTGGCGATTTGCTTCTGATTTCTAGAGACAACTCCAGGAAAAAATCTTCAAATTCGCTAATTGTTGCACTAGGACGAGCATAGCAGCTTACAAAATATATTCCTTGCATATTCGCCCATGTAAGCCATGTAAGCCATTATGGGTTTCTTTGGAGCAAGATGTAAAAGCTTGTCCTTTGCAGGCCCACGTTGCTGCTTTGCCATTTATATCTTTACACCAAGTGCTTTCCGAACGTTGAGAATATTGTTCGCTTAGTATGGCGACATCTATGTTTTCTTCTAGCACTGTCTGTTTTAGAAGGTCTTGTGCTGCAGCACAATGATTGAGATTTAGTTGCCATATCTTCATTTTTTCGTTGACTTCAACATATCTGCGTATTTAGGACAGGCTGTACTCAGAACAGACTGTTCACTTTTGCAGAGCATACAACTCGGGGAATTCGTGCATATTTTTGCCATGTGACCTGGGGTTCCACAAAGAGTACAAAGGAATGTTTTATCAATAGGGCTGCTACATTTGTGTTCTATATGTCCTAGTTGGAAGCACCTAAAACAACGAGTAATTAGTGAAAATTCCCGGAGACGACAGATAGACCACCCGATCTTTACTTTACCGCACTTAAGTAAAGTTTTCGCATTCTAAGCTCGTAGGCAAATAGGAGCTATTTGAGTGCCACTTCGAGTTTTCCGCAGATTTTTTATATTTTGTATCCCCAGGTTTTGGATCCCATACTCCTTTTGTAATGATTCACAGATTTATTCCGGGGTGGTTATCTCATCCTGGTCTTTGCACATAATGACAATATTATGAGTTTTTGGCTGCATTATGGCCATCTCACCAATAACTCCCTCTAGGGTGCTTTCGATTGTGTCGGCTCTCTTTTCTGTTTGATTTTTAATTCGATTAGTAGGTGTTCTTTGAGGGCTTTTCTAATGTACCTCACGTTTGAACCCAGTTCTTTAACACCTCTATCACATTTTATTTTTTTCAAGATATCTGCATACGACGCTCCTTCCTTTTTGGTTAAGATGATAGCGCCTGGTTTCGATCTGATTTACTTCTCGATCGGTTTCTTCTTTCCTATCCATTTTTCGCCTGCAGGCTTGTCTTACAAACCGTCTTTGTGCATTCAGTGACCTCACTGTATGTTGCTTACACTTTATAACTCATGTTTTTCGGCTTTTTCGTTGGTGGCAAATATCGAATTTTTTTCCAATAAATTTCAACCGCGTATGCGAAAATTTTAACGTGTTCATTTACTCATTTGATTTCTACTTTTTGTAATTTTTAACTTTCTTTTTTATTTTATTTCATCTAATGCACATTTCGACTACAAATTTCTTCATTTCAGCAAAATTTTTGCCAAAATTTAATAATTTACCCGCAATATTTTCTGCACGCCTGCCCTCTGTTAAAACGCGCTGTTGCTGTCAAAACAAATTCAGCTGGCGTGTCTACCGTAGCATGAGCGGGCGCATAACGGGGCCCTGCACAAGATAACTGATACGCGTATTTGGCAACAACAGCGACTTGCCACATTCACCGTGCCACATGTAATGCGTCTGTTCGTACTTAATATGTTTGTGGCACGCTTGAGTTGCGCAGCGCACCACCGCTGCAACAACGTGTGGCTTTTGCATTGCGCTGAAATTAAATATTAAATGCAAAGTAATTCGTTGCGCGTGCGCGTGCATATGAGCGCATGTGTATGTGAAAGTGTGAAGCATATTATGCTGCATTCAATATGGCGCGCCGGGACAAAATGTATGAGTGATGTTGTTGTTTTGCAACGTGTTGTGCGTTGAATGCATAAAACCGGCTACACGCGCCACAAAGTTTGCTATGATTTTCGGAGGAAATAATTAAATTAGCTTCGCCCTGATACGCTGATTGTAATTACTTGCTCTTGTGTTTATGAGGAAAAGTTCAGAAATTTTCAATGCGCTTTAAAAATATATGAATTTGTAATAATTTTGAAAATAAGTAGTATCGCCTTTTTTAAATAAAATTATTCTGAAATGTGTATTAGCTGCATTAACAAATTTGTGAGAGGCTCAAAGCGCTTTGACGATTTGTTAAGGGTTTTGGATAGAAGGTTATGTATCATGGTCTATCTATTGGCTGCGGGTGTCTCGATTCGAAGGGACTTCATCCTCCATCCGGACAACATGGTCTACCCAACGCTTTACATGTCGCGTAGAGATACACAGTTCGTTTTCACATCTCCTTTGATATTCATGCTCTAAGTGATTTTTCATCGCGATTCTATATCGCTGATGCTTCTGGGCCGTATAATATGACGGGAATAATGAGACAGAGCGAAATTCCAAATCGTCAGGAGAGTCTATTGATCCCAAAGTAGAACCTACTAGCAGGAGCTATTTTGTCCTTGACTTACATTATTGGTGTTGTTTATGATAGTTCCGAGATATTCAAAATCCTTAACTTTTTCAAATTTAAAGCTACCAAAAATGTCGTAGTACCCCAAACGCGAAGAATCATTATGTGTGCCCTTCAGGAACTTTTTCTTGCCTCCATTCACACACAAGACCAACTTCTTTCGCTTCTTTCTTCAAGTTGGAAAAGACTGCGCTGACGGCTCCTGTGTTAAGACCAACGATCTTAATACCAACTGCTCACCCCAGTAGTATGGTACTTTCAAAGTAGAGACTCTCATTGCGGTGCAGATAAGCGGCACGTATTACATTTTCCCGCATTTTATTGCAGAAGGCGCACAGGATGAAATCCTCTGTCTTAAATTTTGTCTGATATTGAAAGGATCGGCTAGGATTTTTCCGAGTTTGACGGAGCTGATAAGACAAATGTTGAGTACAGTTTTTTAGTTTTTTCCATAACCGTATGAGTTTTGCAGAGATACCAAATTTATAAATAGTGTCAAATAAGTAGCCTTTGTCAATATTGTCGATTTGTTTATCAACTGGATCTAACAAATTGTGAAAATTTGGTTACCATAGACTTGTCTTTTGATACAATTGTCGGGCTGCACTCATGTTAGCCATCATCTTGAGTTCTACGTACTCACATTTTTCTGCCTGCCTCATCTTCAAAGAGCTTTTGGGAAGTTCTAAGAACTTTTAGAATGCTTTGAAATGTTCCAAACTTTTGGAAAGACAGCTTTTAGTAATATGTATCAAAACAAATTGATTGCAAACGATCAGCTATTTAGAAGGTGATACAAAATGTCTGTGTTAAAATATTAAAAATTGTATATTTCAAAAAAGGAACCGTTAAATTTTCTTATTTAATATAGCCATTTTCTAAGAATTTTACTTTTACAAGGAATTACTTTTCTATCAAAAGTTTCGACGAAAGCGTACTTAATACAATTTCTTGTTGAAGGGTTTGTTCTCAATTTATTCCATATATATGGGCTTTTCTATTTGTGGAACTCTTCTAGCCAGAGATAGCTGCAACCTGCATGTACGTTTATATATAGCATATCTCACAGATTTTAAAAACCTCCGAAGGCTTTTGAGAATTAAAAAATAGCACGAACGGGTGTTATGTAATCAACCAGTTTAATTGTCGAGAGCTTCAACTGGCTTAAATAGTTTCAGTTTTCTACGCTTCAAAGCAAATTATCTGCTTCTATTGAAGATTTGGCCTGAGTATATTGAAAATTACATTATATAGATTAACATATAGCTTACTTTAATATAATTTCTCTCACTTATCTTTTCCTTTCCTTACTGTTTAATTTCATATAAACTTTTATGGGAAAATCCACCAATACTGCAAATATATTAATTTCAAATACTCACATCTGCATTGCGTTATCTGTGCGGGGGTGTGAGTGAGTTTATGAAAGTGTGTATGTGTGTTTTTTGTTTTTTTTTGTTACCGGAGGGGGAATCTTCGAAAGATACCGTCCTATTTCAGACGGCATGCACGATTCATCCTACACGCGCCGCCATTGTTACCAAGTGCGGAACCTGCGGGGTAGGACGCCTACGTACTAAACCCAAACTCCGTCTCCTCTAGCTATTTGTTTTCCTTGCGGGACCGCCGCTAGGCATTTCTTCACAAGGATAAGCTTTAGCCGGTTGGCTCTCGATGTATGAATTTACCAACTCCATGTGGGTCACCTGTCTATCGCTAGAACTGATTGGCTAACTTTTGGACTGACTAGGTCCACCTATATTGGTCATGATTCTACTTAATGCAGCCGTCACCTTTGCTGCTTTCTCACAGGCTTTCATGATGCGGGTCCGATAATTTAGCCTCGCGTCAATAGTTACACCCAGGTATTTCAGCGACTGTTGCGTTGGGATATTGTATCCATCAATGTTGAGCGTAGTCTCCTCTAGTTTTTTCCTGCTCGTTATCAGCACCGCTTCAGTTTTTTGGCTTGCTAACTGGAGCTTTGCTTTTGTTAGCCATTCTTTTATTTTAATCGCCACGTGGTTGCACAGGTACTCTATCTGGCTTATTTCTTTTGCCAATACCGTTACTGCTATATCATCAGCGTACCCGATTATCTGTATTTCTTTAGGCAATGGAAGACGTAGCACCCCGTCATACAAAACTTTCCACAGTAGCGGCCCTAGTACAGAGCCTTGTGGTACACCGCCTGTTACAATGTAGTTTCTAGGACCTTCTTCTGTGTCATATAGCAGTAATCTATCGGAGAGGTAGCTGGATATGATCCACAGCAGGTAGAGTGGTGTCTTCTTTTGTTTCAGGGCTTCCATGATGTGCGGCCAATAGGCCGAGTTGAAGGCATTTTTAACGTCGAACGTCACTACCGCGCAGTATTCCTTGGAGCCATATAACCACCTGGTTCCTTCAACAGCCTTGCTTGCGACCTCTGTTACCTTTTTTATGGCGTCTATTGTTGACCTGTGTCTTCGAAAACCATATTGGTTTTCGGCTAAGCCCGGCGGCTCTCTTTCTAGGTGTTGCTCTAGCCGCACACAGATTATACGCTCCAGTATTTTCCCCATTGTGTCCAGCACACATAGTGGTCGGTAGGAACCTGGCTCCCCTGCTGGTTTTTTTTGGCTTTTATATAAGCACTAGCCGCTGTTTTTTCCAGATCTTAGGGAATTCTCCCTCTCGCAAACATCGCGTATAAACTTCCGTAAACGGGGTGGGTTTATATTTAATAGCCAGTTTGAGGGCCTTATTCGGGATGCCATCTAGGCCTGATGCTTTACTGTTTGCGAATCTCTCTGCTGCTTCTATGGTTTCTTGATCAGTGACTAGTGGTGCGTTTGTAGCTCCAGATTCTTTTATTTGCTGCCTTTGTAGCAGTTGCGTCGGGAAAAGAGTTTGGACAACCGTCTTTAATAAGCTAGGGCATGTAGGCGCTTGTCCTTTATAGTCTTTAATCTTTGACATGACGATTTTATATGCATCTCCCCACGGGTTTTCTTCGACCTTGTTGCAGAGCTCTTTAAAACAACAGGCTTTGCTCTTCTTTATTGCTTTCTTGAGTTCATTTCGCTTTCGTTTAAAGCGCTCGTTTAAAATTGTGAATTCCGCCGTTTGTCGTCCCCTTTGACACTGGCGCCTCGCTTTGTGGCATTCACTTCTTAGAGCTTCAATACCCTCATTCCACCAGTATGCGGGTTTTCCGTATGTGCCTTGTTTTTTCCTACACATAGCGGCGTCGCAAGCTTTGCTCACATATTTGACAAGGCATTCCGCTTTCTTTTCTATGTCGAAGGCGTTGCTCGGATTGTCATCCAGCATTAATTTGTATATATCCTCATCAAGGGTTTCAGTTTTCCATCCTCTGTTTTGAACCTTTTTGAGATACTTGCTTTTGTGCGTCTTGTCAATTTCAAGCAGAATTGCAAGTGTTCACTGTGTGTATACAAATCGCTCACTTGCCATGTACACGACCGCACAAGGGAGCTACTAGCAAACGTAATATCGATTACTGAACCGCGGCTGTTTTTTTCAAAGGTATTTCTGTTGCCGGTATTCAGCAAGACGGTATCCAGTACCGAAAAAGCCTTCATAAGAGTTTCTCCTCGTCTATTTGTGCATATGCTACCCCACTCCACTGCCCACGCATTGAAGTCACCTGCCACTACGTTCATTGTGGTGTTCGACACTTCTCGTACAAGGTTATCAATTATTATTTTATATTCACCTTGTGCGATGCTTGGCGGAATGTAACAGCTATAGAAGTTTATTTCGCGGATCTTTGCCCGTGTGTAATAGGCTTGTCCTGTTAATGGCTTTTCTTGGAACACGTTTTCTTCACAGGCACAAATGGCCACTTTGCCCGTTAGGTCGGGGGTCCAAGTTGCTGCGCTGACGTTTTTGTATTGTTCGCAGACTATTGCCACGTCGATTTTCTGCTCAAACACTGTATGCGTAAGCAAGTCTTGTGCTGCTTCGCAGTGGTTGAGGTTGAGCTGTAGAACCCTCATATTTTGGCTTTTTTGCACGCTTCTTGGTAGATAGGACATTTCTTGCTACCTATCTGATGGTCAGAGTTCTCCTTTCCTTGTTTTTTACATGCAATGCAAGACGGCTCCTTGTTGCATGTCTTTGCAAAATGACTTTTTTCCCCACATTTGAGGCAGCACTGACTCCTATCGTCTGGGTTTTTGCAGGTTCTCGCCAGATGGCCATATTCCAAGCTCCGGAAGCATTTTTTAAGGTTCGGCTTTTCCCTAATCATACACACTACCCATCCTATTTTAATTTTTTTGGCTTCAATAAGTAGCCTAGTCTGTAAGGCGGAGAGGCTTATCACAGCTGTTTGGGTGCCTGCGTATGACGCCCTAATGTGTTTGATTGAGCCTTTATCAAAATCCCCTAATTTTTCTACTTGCGTGCGAATAGCATTGGCAATGTCTTCCTCTTCAGTTATTTCATCCAGGTCCTGGATTTCCACAGTGGTCTCACTCGTTAGGGCTTTAATTTTGGCTTGATCTCCAAGCACTTTGCCTATTTCGCTGGTGTAGTCAGCAGTGTTTTCCATCTGCGCGCTCTTCAGTTCCATTAAAATTTCACCTTTGGCCGTCTTTCTAATCCGTGTTACACTTTCTCCCAGTTTCTGTAGAGCATCTTGTTTTTTAACAGCCCTTAGAATATCGCTGTATGTCGTGTTACCGGTTCGCGCAATCACTATCGCGTCAGGCCTAGGTCGGTGCTTATATGCTGCCTTCTTTTTCCTTCTGATTTCCATCCAGCCATCTTTTTTTTCTGGTATCTGTCCTTTGTTGATTGAGGTTGACTTATCTCCTATTTCCTCATTATTTTTAACCTTCTTTGGTTCCTCTCCATGGGTGGTTTTATTCTTTTTTGGAGGAGTCTGCTTTTTCGCCTGTTTTTCTTCTCGAGGCCTTTTCGGCGTTATTTCCGTTGTTGCGGGTATATTTAGGATACACCGTCTTGCTTCCTTGCTCTTTTGGTACTCCTCTAAGGCTTTTTCATATGTCTTCGTTATGTTGCCAACGAGGTCCCTAATAGTATTGTTGATTGTTCGATGCGGTGGGCGCATCATTTCTATCAATTTCTTGATTTCTTCACCAAGCTCACTCATGTGGTCGCCGCGAGGTTTTACCGCCTTCGTTTGCGGCGTGTTGTCTTGCAGCGTTGGTAGCGATGATCTTGTTCGCGTTGGTTTTTCTACGCTAAGCATCTTTAGAGGAGATCTGCTAAGTCGCGAAGACAACGGATCTATTTCCATTACTGGTGTCCTTTGGGAGTCAGTTCCTGGCACTTTTGGGTTATTCACATCTCCTGCGTTTCCTGCGTCGTTTCCAAGTATGGAAGCATAGATATTATTGCTACTGTTGCTGCCACTTCTGTTGGTTTTTTCTTCGTTTGTATTGTTTGTGTTGTTTTTTCTCATGTAAAATTCCATTCCTTTCTTTTTGTACCAGCGCATCGTGTGTAGGGGGGCGGGCAGAAATAAACAGGAGCGGGTGTACCCTCGGTGGCTATGCACCACCCCAGTTCCCTGAGGCCTGTTCTTCGCTTTACTGGTCCCGGAAAACACGGACGGACCAGCGCTCGCCCGGGGCAACGCAGACTACTAATCTTGCGCCCAATGCACACTCCTTGACCAGAGCCCGAAGGGGCTGGTTTCTGGTGGACACCGTGGCTAACACCTTGGCAGAGCGGGCTCACATAACCCTATCCATCTCGGCAGCAGAGAACTCGCTGAAAAGATTTAAAGGGACTCCCAGTGCGCCGCGATGTAGATCGGTCAAAAACTTTAGCAGCCGCACCTAACATGGTGAACAGACGCTGACCAGGAAGCCGCTCATTGTGAGTCCGTCGCGCCTGGATTTTTATATTACACAACATGCCCTTGCATGTTGCGGGGGACACATACTTCAAAGTGGCGGTGTCGGTTCGCCCACTGTCGCAGGAGTTTCAACGGTCTTGCTGGCTTTTATACCGCAACCTCCACTCCCACCGCTTCTCGTCGGGGATTGCTTATTCGTTTAAACTTATTTCGCAACTAACCTGCTACTACAGGCCGTCCGGCCATCCGCGACCTGCCGACCCCCCCGGTCGCTTAAAGCTCAGCGACGGTGACTATTCCCACTGGAAATTTCAAAGTCCCACCGGGTGTGTATGTGTGTGAGTACATGTTTATGTGTACATATGTGTGTTCATCTGCGCTTGTACTTACTTCTTGCTATTTGCATAACTTCGCACTTCCGCTACTTTACTTTGCCTCTGTCTTCAAGCGGCGATGCTTGTGTAGTGGAGTTCCTTCTATGTACTTGTAAATAAACTAAAGTTATTCTTTAGCAGCGGGTTACCCTATGCCAGCAACTGGCTCTCTCTTCTTCTTATTATTCTGCTTCTTCTACTTTTTTCCGTTTTCTATGCATGTGTGGTTTGTTTGCGCACAAGTGTGTGTTCGGCAGTGCCGCCTCTTTATAAAGGTACAAGGTGTGTTCCAAAGTAAACAGGACTTTTTGAATCTAGCATCCCCTTGTGGCGCCATCCACATGTGGACTGATGCGTTAGATTCTTTACTAATTGTCCAGTTTCATAACGTTTCATCAATTGAAAGTAAAGTTATTGTGTTTTAAATGTCCGTATATTTGTGTTATCGGTGCGAAACTGAGCTTCGAATAAAGAGCCAACATTAAATTTTGTTTTAAAATTAGTAAAACTAATACCGAAACGTTTCAATTGATGAAACAAGTTTATGACGATGATTGCCTATCCCGTAGCAGAGTGCACCAGTGGTTTCAACGTCTTCGAAGTGGTCGTGAGGACATAAATGACGATCAACATGTGGGCCAATCAAAATTAGTGATCACCGGAAATTCCATCCAAACTGCGCGTGAATTCGTCAAAAATCATCATTGAAATCATGGAAAAGTAATTGAACATCTCCAAAACATCGATTTATTGCATTTTAACCGAGCATTTGCGCTAAAGAAAGCTTTGTGCATGGTTTGTTCCCCACAAATTGATTGACGACAAAAACTGCTCAGAATCCAACATTCAAAGGGCATCATTAAAGAAGTCAAAAAGGACAAAAACTTCCTTTACTTTATTGTGAATAGTGACGAAAAGTGGTGTTTCCAATATGATCCCTAAACGAAACGCCAGAGTGCTGAATAGAAGGCACCGGACGAGCCGAAACCCAAAAAATCCCGCACGGCCAAAACGTTAATGCGGTATTCTACCTTGGAATTTTGAAGCGTTTGGTGCGCCGTATTCGACGTGTTTGACCCGAATATCGTGAAGATGATATCGATGTTGCACGATAATGCGCCGTTTTATCGATCGACGCTTTGACCAAAAAATACATTTTAACCATCTAACCACTCCCCGTATTCACCTAAATGGCACCGTGCGACTTCTTTCTTTTCGGAAAAATGCATTTGTCATGAAAGGAAAGCGTTACACAGAAGTTTTTCAAAAGGCTTGCACCGGTATACTGGCGGCCGTACCGACGAAATAGCTAAAACACTCGTTCGACATGCTTTTGGACCGTGTAAAAAGCTGTATTGGAGCAGAGGGAGACTATTTTTTTAGTAAAATAAATTGATTTTGCCTAAAAAGCCATTTGTTTTTTTTTTTAAGTCCAGTTTACTTTGGAATGAACCTTGTATTTCTTGAAGTTTGCATGCTGCTCGCCCTTATGATACAAATGATAGTGTTTGTTCTTGTTGTTACCGTTGTTGTCTTCCTTGTGAGTTGTGTCGTCGCGGAACTTTTTAATGAAATTCAATTTTCTTTTTAGTTTCATCCATAAGGAGCTTTTACACGAATAATGCTTACATAATGGTTTTATATATCAACTAAAAGAAGTGCTGACAATAGCATCAAAATACTACATAATAGTATTAAGCAAATTTAAGTAGGTTGCAAACGTACAAATGCAAAATTTGAAATGAAAAAAATTGTCTACCTAAATGACTGATGAAGGCAGGGGTTTTGTGTAGCTAACACACATATATTTTATAGCTTTATTTGAACGATGGTGGCGATACAGCTTAGCCAGAGTTGAGCAATGGATTCACATTTCAATTATTTGTGGTATTCTTCCTCTGAGATATGCTACTGTTATCCTTAGAGTTGTATACGAAATTTGTACAAAGCCTGTGGAAATCCAAAACTTTTTGCTGCAAAGTATTTGTGTTTCATGACTGTTCGCTACACTTAATTTCACCGGGTATACTTACTTGTAGCCTTGAATTATGTATCCCTTTTTTGTTTGTGTTTAGTTGAAAGATTTGTAATTTAAAGGTAAAAATTCAACACCTTATATTTCTGGGCAAAAATTCAATCGATGGACACTTAAGTCTGGTGCACAATATTTTGTATTTTTCGATTAAACATATATTCTTTTGTTTTTATTTATAATGTGTTCATTGCTGCTGCTGCCATTGCACAACCACACCCGACCGAACGGATTTTTTTGAATTTGGACAACTTTGAGGAAAAAGTCAATAGCTGGCGAGACGTGTGTAAAGTTTACGGGCGTAGAAATCGAATTGGGCCCACCCCGATGTATGTTGTGGTATGGTAGTGTTTGGTGCGTGGGGTTGCGTGGTGCGATGCTGTATGTTGTGTGTGATGAATGTTGTGTTGTATGATGAGTGTTGTGTTGTGGGATGAATGTTGCGTTGTAGGATGAATATTGTGCTGTGGGGCGAGATACCATGAAGTCGCATAAACAATGACGACTAATGAGGAAAGCAGGTGGTGGTGACTTTTTTTGGGGCTCTCCATCTACTCTAGTTTCGGAAAATCAGCTCGCTGACTAGTCAAGTAATGCATGACCTCATTAGCAACAGCTTCAACATTCTTCCATATTATTTAGTGATTTTAGCAAGCGCTGATCAAAAATCATAACTTTTGTGACAGCGGGATCTTTCTGGTTCAGAGGAAGCCATAAGAGATCCTCCGAACTACTGAGTGAACATTGACCAATCGGTTTACACGAGGTGTTGTGTGCTGTAAAATATTCTTTCTCTTTACCACAGCTGGCAGGATTTGCCAGACTGAGATTGAAATACTGCAATAAACAGAAAATAGAAGTGTCTGGGTTTTATATTAACCGCCTTATTAAATTTGTGGTAAATTCAAAACGCTTCGTGGATCTATGATCTCATGACACACTTTTAGAAATTTATGTGGAACTGAAAGGATGAGTATTACTGTGAGCACAAATTAGTAAGACTTTTTAAGTTAATATCTTTTTCTACATTGGTATGTATGTCAGTGACAGCTATGCCAAATGTCACATCAAAATAATTACTAGTATTTAGTATACGCTTGTCTGTCTGAAGTACATAAAGTGCATTCGACGATTTTTACAATGAGAGAAATTATTCAATAAAGAAGTTCCATTAATTTTTGTATAGGAAATCTTATTTCAGTTTCCGAAAAATTCAGAGTGTTGGAAAAGGCCTTCGGTGATAATTGTCTGTCGCGAGCAAGTGTTTTTGATGGTATAAATTATTCAAAGAGTTGACGACAAACCACGTCCAGGACGGCCATCAACTGGTGGTAAACACTTCAATAAAATAAAGGAATTGGTGCAATGAGAACGCTCTATTTACTGTAAATAAGATAATGTCAATGTAGATTTATCGGTGCTTCGATAACTAATAGCAGTACACAGAAATGCTGATGTTAAAAGGAGTTCGAAGAATACCTAACAAGAGATAAGCATCCATTTGACTGTTCGAAAAACTATCGATCCACATCGGTCGAATATGTCAGATTCATAACGGGTTATGGTCCATCGACCTCAGCCTCAGCAAAATGGAATGATTATTAGGCTTAAGACATCTAGGAAAATCGTTCAGCTAATGAAGGAGCAGAAGAATTTGTTTATAGGTAATATTTTTTGTCTTGAATATAGATATTTGTTATACCCCAGTATATAACTCAAAACCGAGTTGAGCTTCCCTGTGAACTGCAATGAATTAAAATATGAGCTTAGAGGAAAGAATTCTCAACAGCAATAGAAAGTTGCAAATTATTATAAGCATTACAAAGCCCATAGAAGCTGTGGGTGAGGGTTGGGTTATTCAAACCGATCTTAGCAGTCTTTTTCCAAGTTTCTCCAAGTTTTATGCACTTTTCCTATACAAAGTATATTTAGTTCACCATCATTACTTACTCAGCAGTTGTACTTGTAAAGATGCTTAGCTACTTTATTCGGTGTTTTATTTTTATGCATTTCGTGGTTGCACACTTGAATTGCGA
Organism: Bactrocera zonata; assembly: GCA_037783105.1. Taxonomy (NCBI): domain Eukaryota; kingdom Metazoa; phylum Arthropoda; class Insecta; order Diptera; family Tephritidae; genus Bactrocera; species Bactrocera zonata. Next base: position 102,885 of record JBAWJQ010003003.1, read on the forward strand.
CGGTCATGATACTTCTGTGGCACTATTGTTGTTGTGACAGCAGTAAGTTGATGATATTGAAGCTGTGCTGTGTTCCACTCTACTTTTTTCAAGCGTCACACACTTTAGTAGCTTTGGAGCAGTCACATCAATATTATTTTTTCGTCACAATACGAAGCGGAAGTGTTTTATGTAGTGCCAAAAAGTGTTGCAGGCACTCAGCGGCTGGAGCTTGAGCAACAGCGGCAGTAGCTTTGCTGGTTGCAGCGCATAGTTTGGGAATTGCCAAATGCACGCTTGAAATATATACATACTATATGTCGAAAACTTATGTCCCGAATGGGAACTGAGTTCGTTGGAATTGAGGCTAGCTTGGGCTGTAAGTCTGTAAAAAATATGCAAGCTAAAAGCTTTGAGGTAGCGTCCACTTTCCACGACAATTGGATCCATTTGCACAAAACCGTCCAGAAATAACTCGTATTCGCGCTTCCAAACACAATTTGCGAAACGTTTTCTGATCTTAAAAATTTGTTTATGTATGTACGACAATATTGCTTGCTCCATTTTATGTCCAATGCGAATATTTTTACGAATAATGGTTTACAGTTAATTTTCTTTCTTTTGAAACTGAACTCTCTCAAGACCTCAGTGCTTCTATAATTTGCAACTGCAGCTGTTGTCATTTTTCTCAAACTGAAAAGAATGCTGAGTAAGTAAAAAAGAGTATTTTTCGATAGCAGAACTGCAATACAGGCCTTGAGCTCGCAGATAATGCCTGTGGCGAGCTCAGTAAGCGTTGGTTTTATGGGTTTGCGAAAGCATTCTGGCATAGAGTGGTACGCAAAAGGTCCATTGAACTACTAACTCATAGCAAGGTTCACATAGACATAATAATAGGTGTCCTAACTAGATTCAATCCATTGTTTTTCACAAGGTAAGGCCAGATATTGTAAATAACACAACTTGTTAAATCTGCAGGGAGAAATATGAGAAACAATTGGACGGAGAAAGTGTCTATTGTTTCCATTTCATCTGTCCAGATTTTACCAGATTAAGATTTAATCATCTCGGTTGTCATATTATACTTTCTATGAAATAGATACTAGCCGGCTTAATAAATTTGTGGCTAGCTTTAGGCGCTTTGCAGATATACCGCGGTCTTTTTGAACCGTTCTTAGGTCGCTAGCAGCCTAAGTGGATCTATTTGTGGGCTCACGAAAATTAGCCTGTTTACCTAACCTTACCTAACAAACCAAAAGTGTTCAGCATGCCGTGCTTCGACGATTTTATTTCCGAAAGAAATATAGATGGCTTAGAAGTCTTCATTATCATTATCGAATGATACTTAGAAAAAAGCTTATTTTATCTATTGCCATTTTAAAAGAGCACAGCGAAGAAAAGGAAACTAGGGTTCCTGTTACCAAGATTCTTCAATGAGCGTATTAACGCTTGGATCTACTTCTAGATGGATCAAAGGTAAAATATTGTTTGGACAAAATAGAGGCAGATTTAGGACTGAACTGACTGAGAACCAATGTTCTAGGACAGTATGTCGAGTGTTGTTCCCAAATATGTATTGAGCTCGTTAGAATTTTATTTTTAAAATTAGTTCCCTTGGAACTAACAAGCGATCCTCTAAACTGATAAGCTTCTCATTCTGTATGTAGCTTTCCAAATAGTACTTCTTTAAGTCTACACTTATTGAGGTTTTAAACACCATATTATTATGAGCTTTTTTGATTCAGAGACCTTAACAATATAATTCAAAAGGTGGAAATTAAAGAGGCACTCGTGAAAAGAGCTCCATCTTTGAACTACCGTTCGTAGACGACAGCAAATAGTGATTTTACGAAAACTCGAAAAAGAGCTTACACATCTCTGAGAGCTTTCGTCAGCTAAGCTGATTTGAACTGAAGCTCGGAAACCATAAATTTAGTGCAAACATTTCCTAAAGGATCTTGTTCATCGTCCCTGCCTGTATTTGTCAGCACATTTTTCTAGTTTATACTTTTTTATTACCGTTGGGTTACTTGCGGCTCGACACAACTGAACATTCACTTTTTGTGCTACATTCTACCAATTTTGGCGGCTCACACAGATTTTGGCGAAATTGTTGCAGTGTGAGCAAGTTTATTGCAGTCAAGGCGGCAGCTGCTCAACGCGCCACTATTTTTACAACGACTCGTCGCATATCTTACTCCGTTTGCTGTACAACATTTTTATTTTATTTTATTTTTAACATTATATTTGCTGTTATTTGTGTTGTATTGACTATGTTTATCTCTTCCGGCTCCAGCCTGGCATGCCCGACAATAACTAGCATGTGAAATAACGACCAATGTCACAATTTAATCTAATGTCTACTTTTAGCATAGAAAGTTTTGTCAACCTTCAGTTTTCTTTACTTTGATTTCCCACTTTGCCTCTCAGTGCCTTAGCAATTGTTTAATGATTTTTGAGGCGAAAACTGGAGCACACTTCTTCACAAATAAAGCGTATTTGTATTTGAATAAAAAATACAAGAAGTTTCTTTCAGAGTTGAAAATTGATATTATGAGAAGAGGTTTGCATTTGTTTGTTGAAGAAGCTGAAGTATTCTTTGTTTCACCGGTCACTGAACAGAAAAGGCTTCACATGAAATGGAAAGTGCTACAAAAAGACGAAGTAGATAAGTACTTTCAACAATGTTATCGGAACTTGGTCAGAATATTATAGTGGAACGATTCTATTGAAATTTTAGGAATAAGTCCTATGCTTTGCCTGACTCTCAATTACTTCAAAATTAGTCCATTAGTTGAGGGGACAGCTCTGTTCAGAGCACTAACAAGATAAATATCAGAGGTTTTAGCTGGCTCAAGTATTTCTCTGGCTTTCTCCGATTAGCAAGTAGCCTCTGAAAGTCATGTTTCATGCAGCTTGCAACCATGTTATCAATACCTCTTTCACTTTTGAGAATATGTCAGACATTTATCTCTGATATAGGTCTAGGAAGAGGCATTGACTTACAAAGAAGACCAAAGATCTTCCGAATGCTTGGTCCACCTAATCAGGTTAGGATTACACAAAACTTAACAGTTATGATCAGATTATTTCAAACTTATGTATGAAAATCTTACAAGATACGACTTGGAATCCAAATCAGTAAAAAAGTTCCAATAAGCTTAAACTCTACATATATGTCGAAGGTCAAAAGAGCATCCGCTGTAATATAGGAAGCATCAATTCGGTATAACCATAAGCCCTTCACATATAAGTTGTTAACTTCCAAAAAGCACGTCTCTGCCAAAAATATTCAGTTGAAGACGTTGTTTTGATTTGATTCGGAACTGCGACGATACAATCTGAGAAAGTTTATCGATATATGTACATACATATGTCAATATTTCTTCTCATTCCGCGCATTTCTAAAGTTAATATACATTATATAGGTTACAGTTAGGAAAGGGAATGCTACAACATTACTAAGTGGTCAAATGCTTTGTCTGTGTGTGTCCATTAATCTTGCGCTCGCGGACTGGTCCATTCGTTTGTAACCAAGATTCGAGATAATCTTTGAAGTGTCTAGGTTTCCCCTACCAAAACGGTAGACTCTTCATGACTTATTAGACGCTGCCTTCTTGCATGTGAGCTGAGCGTGTTCTGACTGCCACCGGTGTTTGGACACCTGGTCTGAAGCCAGCAGCCGCTCGAAAGTCAAGTCAAACACTTAACCAAATCAGCTGAGAGATTTTTAGTGAGAATTCCAAAGAGGAAGTGTGGAATAAAAAAAAAAAACATAAAACACTTTCTGCTCTACTAACCTTGAACTCGTGAACTGGTCCCATGTTGTGGTAAGTCTTGAAGTGTCTGAGCTTAATCCACTTATTAAAAAAGTGGGCATGAAAGAGTGAGTGACGATTGCTTTGAATCATCTAACGTTGCACAAATCAAAGAGGAAATGTAAAATAATAAATGAACGATGATCTGTGCACATTTGACCTTTCTTGTAAAAAAGCGGCTCTCTCATGGGAGTATTTAGCATTTCTTTGCCTCATGTATTTCGAATACTTATTTCCCAACGCTTACGTACCGGATTCGGTTCAAAAACTTCTTATCATCTTCAGAAATTACTAATTTACTATTCTCCAAATTTGGTCTCATTTATTTGGCTTAACCGAAATGAAATCAGTTACTACTGACTTCATTTCGGCTTAGCTTATCATTTTGCTTATCATCAATTATATCGGCTTTTCTTTATTTGTAAAGTAATAACTTCATCAAACACGGGAACCGCGAGCGGATAAGCTGTCAGAGCGGCCAGCGCGACTAAACCTAACGAATATTTTTGTTCCTACTTAGCAGTTTGTTGTAGTAAGCGACTTGGTTGCGGACAATGAGCGATGAAAATTAAAATAAATAAAAACAACAGTTATAAATTGAGAGGCGCGTCAGCGGTGAGGAATTTCTCACCTAATACCGCTTTATTAATGACACTCGGGCAACTCATCGCCTTGACGGTGCTAAGTAGGGAAATTAAGCCCCTCTGGGTCCAGCGCGACTACCGAAAACCATAACAAAAAGTAAGAACACGGGCGCAAGAAAATGAAATATAGAGCAACAAGCGTGATGCTTGAACTTTTCTTCGAATGTGCTGCGCAAAAAGCAGCCACTTCCATATTGTACCATTTGAATGCCAATAAATGAAGGCCGCGAAAGCAAAATTGTCTGTTTTGCTTGGCAACAAAGAATGCTGATTTGCATAAGCTGCAAAATGTAAGAAAGAAATGGACAACAAACCGGCAAAAATTACAATATTTACAAAGTAGATTAGTGCCTTTGACGGCTGAGACTATTGACTGCAGAGTAAAGACTGTGGTTAGAAGGTGAAAAAACATGTGCGGTTAGCAAGGAGGTGACAAAAATATACGAATAAAATTTTACTTTGGCTGCACCAAGTTAAGGTTACTTAACAAGGAATATTTTCCTTGGCCAACAATCTATACCACATTCTGTGAAGATATCTTGCCAGAAAAAATTGTCCATATGAGCAATTTGATTTGAATCGGTCAGATTGTAGGGCTGTTTTATATCCATTAGAGGTCCAACATCGCCAGTTCCAACAAACTGGCACCTTATTGCGAGGAAAATGACGAGTTGAAAATTTTAGATCGATATCTCAAACTCTGTTGGTGTACTTGTTCACGTATATGCAGACAAACGGTCTTGTGTAAATCGACTCAGCTCATCACATTCATATAAATACATATGAATAAGTAATGTTAGCAAGATACTGCCTGACATAAGTAGGTAACTCCTTCACAACTCGAGGAGTAAAGACAGTTGGCGAAGTAGGCTGCGGCGGAAAGACAAGTGCAAGACAAGTCCTACAGAGTTTAATTTATGTAAAACTGTGAAAAATTTTTGGGATTATTGTCTGGGGGGTGAGAAATTCCAAGTCAGGGTGATGGTACTAGGTCAGTGTAGTAAAACCCTCGAAGGGTTTGGCGTTCGTATGTGTCAGTTTTTTTTATGACCTTTTAAATTTTTTCCTTATCTTGATGTTTTGTCGCTTAGTTGTAACATTTTGGCAACCACTTATCCGATTTTGATGGATTTAAAAAATTTATTTTTTTTTATTAATTTATTTATTTTTTTATGAATTTAAAAAAAATTATTTTTTTTTATATTTAGGAAAAAAATACTTTTTTCCCTTCATACATTCATTTTTAAGTTCGAAAGTGTTGCACATATAAAAAAACGGTATAGAAACCCTTTGAGGGTTTTACTATACTGACCTAGTACCATCTCCCTGACTTGGAATTTCTCACCCTCCAGATTAGCTGTTGTACTGTGTAATCAATAAAGTAGGTTCTCGGTCTAATTTCAACTAAAGTTAGCGTATCTCAGGTAATGTTTACGCGGTTATAGCCGATTTAACAACAGCGCCCTTCTCTTCACTTTTTGCCGCTAACTGGAGATACCAAGTGTAGCCAGGTTTCTCGCCATCTGATCTCTCCAACGGTTTGAAGGTCTTCTTTTTCTTCTGTTTCTACCGGCGGTTACTGCATCAAATACTTTCAATGTTTGAGTGCTCTCATTCATCCGGACAATTTGACCTAGCCAGTGTAGCCTTTGTCTCTTGATTCTCTAAACCTTTTCAAAGTAGCCGTATATCTCGTAGAGCTTGTTGTTCCATCGACTTCTTTTTTCGCCGTTGCCAATGCGCAAAAGACTTTTCTCTCTAACAAGCCAACTCATTAGATGTAGTCATGGTCCATGCATTCTCACGATATAGCTGGACGGGATTGATGAGGGACTTGTGGAGTGTGGCCTGTGTTCGTTAAGATGGTGCTTTACTTTTCAATTGACTACTCAGTCCAAATAGCACCTCTTGGCAGAGTGATTCCGAATTTGATCTCATGGCTTCTTTTTAGCTTGTATTAAACTAGCAACTTTCTTTCCTAAATTACATGAATATCTGTCTGAGTTCGGGGTCCACGGACATAAATGGAATCTAAAAGTCAGAGTTACCAAATACTTAATTTCTTCGGAACCGGAAAATATGTTTACAGATCTGTTAGAACGTAAAACAGATCGCATTGAGTTGAAAAAAACTTCATAAAAGAACAATCAGTCGTAAATATAGTACGAAATCTTCAAGTCTCATTTAGAATTAGAATTTGATTGAGGTATGCACTGCGACCTTGGGTCTATTGTGCCCTCTCCTAACTCACAGGGACTCCCCAAGCCCCAGCAAATCGACGAATTCTAGGATTTTGCTGGGAGCTAGTTAGTCGATGTGACTCCTATCTGGAAATATGGTTCCAAGGGCCTTAGACCTACGTCTCCAGACTGCGATGCAGTCGATTAGCAGATGCTCCGGGGTTTCAGGTTCCCTGTCGCAGAACCGGCAGTTGGCGCAAGAGGCTAGTCCTAGGTTAAATAGGTGCCTATTTAACTTGCAGTGGCCAGTGTAGAATGCGACAAAGAGCCTGAGTTTAGTCCTTGGGAGGTTGATTATTGATCTAAACCTGTTAAGGTTGTACCCCCCTATTAGCAACTTGGCATGCCGCATGCCATTTGCCCGTTGCCAATGACCTTCTCTACCCACTCTTTCTTCCTTACGCAGCAGCTCCTTTATAGTGTGGGGGCCCACCCCAGTGAACGGTTCGGGCCCTACCATGTTTGTGGAGGCTGCGGAGCGGACCAGCTCGTGAGTCAGTTCATTGCCGGCAATGCCTTTATGACCAGGTACCCAAATTAGGTGTACCAGGTTCACTTCCGCTAAGCTGTTTAGCCGTTGCGATGGAAATTTATCTCTATGCACCGACTTATGGCCAAGACTTCGGCCTGGAAGATACTGGGGAATCTGCCCATCGGTATGGATAACCTCGTGCGTGGACCTGCGATCCCTGCACCAATACCTTCCGACGTCTTGGAGCCGTCAGTGTACCACTTTAGTGTACTATCCCTCAGCACCAGCTCAAGAGAGGAATCATTCCACTCGCTCTTGCTGCCAAGGGTAAGTTTGAACTTCCTCGTGAGATTTATTGTTTTGTAATCCCGTCCTTCGGGAGGAGGGCAATTGGAATGTTGCCACTTATCATCTCCATCCTCTGGGACGAGATTGCTTTCCCTTTGCCGCATCACTCTGCCGTTATTTACAGGAGTGAATGCTTGGCTACTTGACCGATCACTATGTGGAGCGGTGTGAGTTCCAGCAGGACCTCCAGCGCCGCCGTTGGGCATGTCCGCATAGCGCCCGTCATGCAGACGCATGCTAGCTGCTGAAGCTTCGATAGTTTTAACACCACCGAGGCTTTTGCCCCCACGGAGGCCCAGGACACCGCTCCATATGTGACTATCGGTCGCACAATCATAGTGTACAACCACCTGACAATCCTTGGCTTGCAACCCCAGGATTTTCCTGCCAAACGATTGCACACCATTAGTGCCTTTGTCGCCTTGACCAGGGTTTGGTTCACATGCTGTTTCCACCGCAAAGTGGAATCCAGCGTAAGACCAACATGTTTTACCTTGCTGGTCATCTCGATCTCTCTACCCCCAAGTGTGAGGTTCCTTAGCCCGGGTAGGGACCTACGCCTTGTGAATGGGACGATGGTCGTCTTCGAGGGGTTGATACTAAGTTCAACTCCCCTGCACCACTCCATTGCTAGGTTTAAACCTCGTTGCACTAGGTCCCAGAGAGTGTCCTCAAACTTGCCCCTCGCTATAATCACGATATCGTCAGCATATCCTTGGCATCGGATACCATTGACAGTTAGCAATGCTAACAGGTCGTCCACAACAAGGCTCCATAGCAGGGGCGACAGTACACCACCTTGCGGACAGTCTCTTGTTGTGTCGAGACGAATCTAAAATCTCATTTACCGAAGTAGATATTCGTTGAACTTCACCTGTAGTTATATGAACGCCTGCTATATTGGACCGCCTCAACTATTCAACTCAAATACAATGGAATCGGATGGTTTGAAGTTTAATCTTGAAAGTATATTTTGATTCACTCAGTTAGTTTCTCTAAGTAACTGTGGGTTCGGTATTCTCTGTAAGATACCTCATATCTTTTTCGCAGGTTGAAATGATAAAACCCTGTCTTGTCGGCTAGACAATGGAGGAAAGCAAGATCAATTCGCGACTAGCAATTCCTTACATTATGTATGCTGGTAATACCCACTATATATGTATATATAGTACACACAAGTATTATATATCAACACCGGAATCCGTCATAAAAAGAAAGCTTTATATTTGCATAACAAAAGTAAGCGAACTTCTTTTGTCGTAATGTCTCTCTGTACTTTTTCATTTGGCTCCACTTCTTTTCTCCCATTTCTTTTAATTTTTTAATTATTCGCATGGGTATTTAACAAACAGCAGCCGTAGAATCCGCAACAACACCAAATAAAATGAAACATATGCAGCCGAATTGCTGATTCGTGATGAAATGCGGTGACTTTATACATGTAGACGCACAAACATATGGCGAGCAGTAACGGGCAGATGTAACTTGAAGCTGGATACTGTTTGTTGCTGTAGCAATAAGATGAACACTGTCAGATGGTGCGAATGCAGCCATAAATATTATATATATACATATGTGGTTATGGGCTCATAATGCGGCATACGCTTGATATCGACACTGATCAAAATTAATTCGCCTACGGCTTACTTCGTAATACTGAAATTATGGTGTGAAGAACCGTTATGTTGCATAAAGACTTGTTGTTTAACAAATTTCTTTGCCAGTAAGCAAGAGTGCGGTTAAAATTAAATGAAAATATTTACATATGTACAGTTATATATATATATATATATATATAAATATGTATATATATATATATATATATATCGTCATGTATATTTGCACTCTCTTGCTTCCAATTTGAGTCACATTGTGTCTTTACGGCCCCAAATTACAACAATATACAACAAATTATACCTTGCACTGGGAGAATTTTGTAACACCCAGTAGGAAAAGTCGGAGGTTCTATATGTCGATTTAGGCATGAACGTCTGTTTGTCATTATATGCGCGAACTAGTCCACCAGTTTTCGAGACATCATTCTGAAATTTCGAACATATCTATTGTCTCTAAGAAACTGCTAATTTGTCGGAACTGTCGGTATTGGACTACTGAATGATATACAGTAAAGGACATAACTGTTCACGAAAATACCAAAATTTTTCTTTAAGCTTAGAAATTTTATTAGACACCTTACACAAAAAAAATAATGTATACATTTAAAAGAGTAGTAAATTTGCTTTCAAATCCAATCACTTAATTCTAAAATTTAAACATAACGTATTAAAAATATTTAAGTTTCAGAAGATATAAGTGTGAACACTTTTGTCCGTAGACTCAAAAGTTCGGTCAATATTTTGTGTGACCACCGCGCGATTTTTTTAAAGCTTGAATCCTTTTTGGCATACTATATATGAGGTTGTCTAAAATGTTTGGGCTTATATTTTGCCATGCGTGGAGGGCCCGCTCCCACAATTCATTAACCGTTTTTGGAATATCCTTTTCAGCTAAAATTTTTCTTTTAAAATCGCCCAAAGGTGCTCAATGGGATTCAAATCTGGGGACTGCGGAGGCCAATCGAGCAGTTTGATCCCGTTATCCAGAAACCACGATTTGGTAACTTTTGCGGTATGCTTCGGATCGTTATCCTGCATGAAAATATCTCCTTGGCCACGTTCGAGTCCAAATATATCTAGACTTGGAAGATATGAGTCCTCCAGAATATCAATATAGTCTGTGGCACGCATTATACCATCGACCCTCCGAAGGACACCCAGCTCATTTCCGCGAAAACAGCCCCAAGCCATCAGTGATCCACCTCCAAATTTCATTGTTTGGCATATGTTGCGCTCCTGTAAACCAACCTGTTTATCAATCCATGTCCATGCACGCCCATCTGATCCTATTCGATTTATTTTAGTTTCGTCAGACCAAGTCACTCTCTTCCAATCATCGATTGTGAAGTGTTCATATTTTTTGGCAAACTCCAAACGAGCCTTACGGTGTTTGTCACTTAAGAGAGGTTTTTTTACCATTGCTCTAGCCTTGAGCCCGTTATTTTTTAGGCATCTTCTTACTGTTTTGTCGCTGACATTCACTCCATGGACCTCTCTAATGATTTTATTGGTTTCCACTGCGGTATTTGTTGCTCCTGTAACAATTAAGCGCCTAGCTATTCGTGCTACAACTGGGGATAACTTCTTCGGACGGCCTCCACTATTTCGTGGTACTGTCAAATCATTCTGCTTTTTCATTTTAGTTATTAATCCCAGAGAAATTTTATATTTTTTTGCGATTTCTCGGTAAGAAACACAATTTTTAATGTCTTCCAGCACATTTTTCTTCAAAACAGTATTTACGGCTTTTCCCATTATAAAGCAACTAAAAAGTTATTTTTTAGGACTTAAATATTTAAACATTAAATGTAAATTAATTAAATAAATAAGTAAACTTTACCTTTTCCGTATTAAAATTAAACTTGGAACTCAATTGTGCACAAAATCTTATTGTGGTCAAAACTGTTCACACACTATTTCTGTTTTCTTCGACTCATAGAAACAGTAAAAGTCCCGTTAGTTTAAAAAAGTGCTACCGGCTGTTAATTAACGTAACACTTGAGAATTTACAATAGAAAAATATTGCCAGACTGGTTTCAAATTTATGAAATAGCAAGCGAATTCAAATTTCATATATTCGTGAACACTTTTGTCCCTTACTGTAGCTTCCATGCAAACTGAACAATCGGAATCAAGTATTCGTTTGGAAAACTTTCTGATCTGATGATACCTTCAGGAGATTTGACATTTATTAGTGCCAAGGAAACTAAGCCATCTCTGAGGAATTTTTTCAGATCGGATCAGTATAGCATATAGCTGCCAGACTAACTAACCGATCAAATTCAAGTTAGTCTAAGGAATATTTTATACTTATAAAGGGTATTATAAGGTCCGTACAAACGAGGCGAATGTTGTTTCTTGTTTTTCTTTCATTCATAACTTTTCTGAATCTTTCTCTTTCATTTACTTACTTTTTTATTTCGCGCTACGGTCACGCGTTAAACACTTAATACGGCAGCACTACACTTTAATTGCCGAGCTTTAATGAGATGCATTCCGCAAGCAAATGCATTCCTGTACACTAATAATGCATTGTGGAGTTCAGCCGTATATCCTCCTGTGGTGCTTAATTGTAGTGCAAAATCTGTCCAAGTGTTTGATGGTAAAGGTCTTTAATTGAAATATTTTACGAGATTTTTCATTGAAATAAATTTACATTTAAAAAAAAGGTAAGAGTTTTCTTATCAAAACCAGGAGCTCTTTAGTTGATACAGTTCTTCATCATCATTGCAAAGTTTTCTTCTCTGAGGATGTGCGGGATGCTCGTCAGAATCTTCCGTGACGTGCCGATTTGTTGATTTTCGACTTTTGTGCATAGAAGTTCTTCATATATAATATTAAAGAGGAACATGGAAATAAAGACGATCGTTAACAATTACTTCATTTTAGTCTTTTGTATTAGGCTCGTTACCGTTATTATTTTTAAATGAACTAGCCAAAATCACGAAAATTGTTAAGTTTAGTATCTAGAAGTTTCGAAGTCAACTTGGTAGTTTTTATTTAGAATAGAATATCTAAACTAGATGACAGCTAATATTAGTCGTATAGCAAAAACATCGTTTTGATTCCCAGTATGAATCTTCCCACTTCTTAAAAATTTAGAATTTTTATTCAGATTACTCCTGAACTTACAAAGGGTTATGGAATCTGGATTGTACTTTATATTACAATTTTTTTCTGTAGAGGAACTCATCTCAAGCGAAAATCGACAGTTTGAGTTCTTTGCCAATTGCGATGTGGGTTTCTATGAGAGTGGCTTTATGAAATTACAGCCGAAATCAAAAATATCAAAAAAAAAAAAACAGTACATATTAGATCTAAATCGAAACATTCTAACTATGTTAAAAAACCTTTAACTCAATGCCAGAGCTGAAGATTACTTTTTAGTAGATTGTGTAATTAAACAATTTGCCACAGCTCAGATTTCAACCAGCGATAATTAGGGTGGGTGGCCCTGCTAGAAGTGTTTGTTATTTCCGGCGCACACCTTAGCCAACATCACAATTTGAGAAAGAAAAGCAGAGAGTTGTCGCAAGAGACTAAGTTCTGTCTACCTAACTCTCTTTCAACTTGGTAGATATTTTATTATTCACTTTTCACGACTTTGAATGCGTTCAAAAAAGCTTTTCACACTTTATGCCTCACTGCGCTGTCGAATCGCCAAGGTAACAGCCTTTACATCAAAAAATATCCACGTAGAAACGCTTTGGTTGAGTTTAGGAGAAATTGCGAAATTTTTTGTGATTCATTCTTCAACTCCTTTTTTCAAATATGCTGCACTATTTGCTTTTTTTTTTGTGCATAATTATGAGAGTGGCGCACCGCCCCACTGACGCAGCTATTAGTAGGCGGTCCACCCTTTGCGCTTTCACAGTTTCCCTGCGAGACTACTTTTTGGCATATGTGCGCTCATTATTACGAGAAGAAATGGAGGAAGTTGAGGGGGAGAGTGCAAAAATTAAACGCATATAAATACTTGAGTAAGCTTGGAGTGTAAGAAACAATGAAAAAATCCTTGGCGAGTTTATTAAAATGCAGCTGTACCGTTAACTTAATAAATGTAATTTATAAATAAGTGCAGCGGCTTAGCGCGGGAGAGCACGAAGGTAAATGGAGGAAATACCTATTCTATAAAATTAAGATGTGCGGCCACTGTTGAAAACAAAACGGAGTAATTAATGAGAGTTAGCTTGACTGAACTCGAGAGTTGAGAAAATTCTCGTAAGTGCAGGGAAAAAGGAGAAACAGAAGACGCTTTACTGAAAAATTATAAGTGCTAAGTAAACAGTTCGTCCATTTTCAGCAAAGGCATTAGGCATCACCTTGCCTGAAACTATTTGAAGTGTTTACCATAAGCCTAATAGTTTTTAGTGCTGCCGACTTTTTGGAAAATCCTTTTTTTTTTAATTTATATAACAGAGACACTTTTTTTTGGATATCGTGGGTAGGGGTTACCGGGACGATTAAGTCATGTCCAAATGATCCGTTTTATATGCTCTTGCATCAACTGCTCATATTTCATATGGCTTACTTAAAAAAAAAACTTTTCATAGACGTTTCCATACGGAGTTGTCAACCTTTTTTGCTATAAGAATTAAAGAGGTTAGTGGTTAGGACTGGAAGTGTTATAAATATAGCGAAAGTCTGAATCAGCTCGATACTAATCTAAATAAACCATACTATATTCTTCCAAGGTTAGATTTTAATAGTTACTTTCAGATGAGTGTACCCTGAATTTATGGGACGTTATACCCATTAGGGTGATTCAAAAATAAAATGTTTTTTTTTTTCTTTTGGTACTCGGAAAAATAGGTCCCTAGACACCTCTAAGAAAGCCTCTCCAAGCATGAGTTCCTAATTGTAACGGGAAGGTCCTCCAACATACAGTTTCCTATTTTTTCTTATTATCAGATAGAAAAATTTATATCTCCTTGTTCCTTAGACTTTGTTGGAAATTGAATGCTCTACAAAGTGGTCTCCACAATTTTTTCGTAAACCCAACCGTTTAAAAAATATTAACGGTTGAAGTTGGATTATTTTTTAAAAAAATTTTTATTTCTTATGAATTTTATAACTCAATGAAAAAAAATATTATGATGATATTATTGCAATTTTCGGTATTGGACTGCGTAATGTAGGCAACTGACATACAGTTGGTCTTTCGACTTCAGCCGCTTAAATAGCTATACGTCGATATGACTGAATTTTCGGAAGTTGAAGTCAAAGAACTTATTTTATGCCAGTTTGCGTTACCATTTCTTAAAAAAAAAAAAAATAAAATAAAATACGAAAATTAAATTAAGTAAAAAAATATTAAATTTCATATTGTATTAAGTCCTTTTAACGTAATAACGGTGCCTTCACTACACAGGGAGTCCAGTATGAACAATTAATATGCAATTTTTTCTTTATTAATTTTTGTCACTTCGGTACCGTGTGACCACAGGCGCAAATATGTACGCGTACTGTTGGCAATCACTGTTTGTAGTATTTTCACAGCTGGTTGCCGATTAATAGGCTCCATAATGTCCATTAAGCATGAACTGAGGCGATAAAAACAATAACAAAAACAACAACCATCATAGTAGATAGCTGGCAGTAGTACATAAAGGCAACAATAATAATAACAACAAGAACAACAACCACTATAACAAAGCATAGTAAAATTAAACACTCAGCATATTATCGGTTGTAAAAACAATGAAATCACCACAAGCATAACATTAATATGAATACACACCTGCAGCCGCAGCCACAATCACAGCCACAGTTATGGCCGTAACGGCGGAGCATACTGCGGGCCGAACGCCGCTAACCATTAACGCAGTAAAAGGGGAGCGCTGGCGGTTGCAGCAGATTTTGCTAATTCGCACATCACTGCGCAGCGCCCATAACGCCTATTGCCGGTTTGTTGCTCCAGGCGGCGTAGTTGTTTAAGTGAAACGCCGCTTGACGCCCGTTATTCGATATGCCAATGTTATGTGTTGTTTGTTTATTTGTCGTGTTTTGTATTTGCTGTTGCTGTGTCTGTGTGCATTCTATGTGTACTATTTTTCACCTTCATCCTCATTGATGAATTTATTAGCAGCCGGCGCTTGTTGTTGCTGCTAACATTGGTTGGATGAAAATTGGCAGCCTTGCAATGCCAGCTGCTCTCGAGTGTCGCCAGCTATAAAATGCAGCTGTTACCTTATAAATAAGCCTAATACCCAATTGCACACCGAGTACACTTACCAAAGCTGCACTGATTGAATAGAAACGATTAGCTGAGACCTTTGGGCAAGAAGAAATAAGAAACTCTGAGAGTCTTAAAGGTTATGAAACGCGTGATTATTTTTTTGTTTATAAAAGCAATAAGAAGGTCAATTAGTATAACCTCTCTCCTTCACCTGAGGAATTTCAGCTTAGATGGAAATTTCAGTTAAATTTTATAAAAATAAATCTTTGTGTCTTTAAATCATTTTGCAAGTTCATATTTACTCATAAGATAACAGCAGCTTACTAAGCGCTGTCTTAAAACAATAATTTATATTTTCTTTGTTTCTACTGTTATTGCAGTCGTTAGCTGCAGAAAACATTCCTCAAGTCATTTTGAGATATTGGAATTAATTGACCCTCCTTGGTCGAACCCAAATAAGGATTCGTTTTTGCTAAGTAGGCCTGACTGTCTTAAGAAAGATGCTATTTTGCTGTAAACAGAGACATAACCTGTCTTCTTACTGCTGGTTTGATATTTCAGGACTTATCATACTTTAGAATTCAATAAAGCAGCAGACGCAGACATTTTCTTCTTATTAAAGCTTCGCTTGGAATCTCCAATTGGCGTCACGTAGCGAAAAGAAGAAACGACTGGCGCGCTGTTGTTAACACGGCTGTAACCGCGTAGGCGGTGTCCTTCTTCTTCTTAATTGGCGTAGACACCGCTTACGCGATTATAGACGAGTTAGCAACCGCGCCAGTAGCAAAACCAAGAATCTCAAGTCTAAAATATACATTTTATGGTATTGATGACAATTTATTGTTACTATATAGGAAGGTACTACTGTATGGACTTATTCTTCATGCATCCGTTTCTAATTGTCTAAATGCCTTGCGCAATCGTTACAAATTAATTTTACAGTCTTCATCATGGTCTACCAAATTTTTTACATAAATAACTAAAGAGCTCGTACCATCGAAAGTCTATGACTATCTGACAATGACTGAAGAGGTATCAGAGTTTTTTGGACAAGTGGGAGGGTACTTTAAGATCTATTTGAGTTACCGATACGATGGCAGCAAAACAAGGCATTAAAAGGGAACCTGATAATTCTATATCAAAATGGCTTGAAATTGAAATCAACATCGCATATTGAGCGGTGGTGGTGTGATAGTTGTATAAATAAAGACAGGACTAGTTCAATTCAAAGCTTGAGTAGATTTTTGGAGCTCCAGACTGAAGAAAACTTGCTTGTGGCCTGGTTAGGATGGTGTCGATGAGATGTCTGATCGCAAGATTGTGATATTGTTGTATACACGTTCTTTTGAAACCAGATGAAAACTGCTGTAGTTTAATTTTAGTTCTCGACAAAGCGCCTTGAATCCAGCACAAATCTGCTTAAATGCTTTATTTCCATTCCGACTACTTCACACGGATTTCTAAAAGTAAGACATCCGACATATTTTAGCGTAGATGAGGCAAAGGCTGGAAGAATGAGAAGAAAGTCTTGAGATGAATATATCATTTAACTACAGGCAGCTGATGCAACTGCCATTCAGTAAATTTCTCAATCTTACCGCATGAATAACGATCGGCTATGTCCTGCGGCTATTGAAGGGCGAACTTTGCTGAGTGCGAACAAATAGACATCTTACTATTTGCTCTAGACCAAAATGATCATGCGATTGCATCCTAGCTAGTAGCTGACCGGAGCTTGCTGAGCTTATCTCAGGATCAACCATTCAGAAGTGAATTGCAAAACCGTTCCTGTTTTCTACAGTTCGCGTTACTGAAATACCTGACTGAGTGATGCCAGAGGAAAGGATTCTACATAGACATACCTAACTAGTATGAAGTATATGGTCAACGAGTCCAAGTCAACAGCCACCGCTCTCAAAAAGGCTGCAGTTTTGATCAGCAGATTTACTGTTACCTTAAAGACGGCCACTTCATCTAGAAAAAGCTGCTATGGCCAGAAAGCCTGAAATTTGTTCTTGTGGCAAAAAAAAAAACCAACTGAAAAGCTTTATCAGCAACTCTAGACATTTTAATATGGACTTTTAGACTTTTCCGTAACCTTCAATCACCCTCTAAGTTACCGGCTGTATGCTGAACAGGGTACATTATGTTGGCCACGAAATTTGTTACACCCATAAGAAAACTTCGGAGACCCTATATAATGCCCATATATGTAAATGATCAGCATGACGAGCTGTGTCGATTTAGTCACGCCCGTCTATCCGTCTGCCAGTCTGTATATATGCGAACCCTCAATTTTGGAGATATCAGTTTGACATTTTTCATATGTCCGTTATCTGTCATCGATTGGAATAAAGTGCTATTGCATAGCACTAACAGCCACAAAACAGACCGATCAAACTTAAGTCAGTGTATAAAAAATTATTTTATTTAAAAGGGTATCTCCATTAAATTTGACAGAGATTGTTACTCAAGTCCTCACTAAATTATTTCCGAAGAAATCGTGTAGGTCGCAAACTGATAACACATTGTTGCCTTACAAAAAGAACTATGGGAGTCAAGTCCTTGCATGGTCTACTTTTTCATTCGTCGAGATATCTTCACGAAATTTTACACATATTATTATTCAAGGCATTACTGTAATTTCTAAGCATATTGTTCAGGTCGGACCACTATAGCATACAGCCGTCATACAAACTAAGCGATCAAAATCAGAACCATGATCGGTTAATACACATTTTTGCTATAAAAAACTCAATGTTAGGAATATTATATTTTTCGTGGAACTAAAGTACTCGCAAATCTTTTATTCTTGTTAATAATTCTTCGTAACAAAATCACCACAAAGTTCAAAAACAGTTCAGAGTTGGTGTGCTGTTCGTTACTATAATAAAAACAACAACATTTGGCATCAAATACATATAATAAGACATATAAGTATTCAAAATAGTTGTCTGAGGATTAGTCTTGGTATGATCATTGCCCCTTATTAAACTTCAAAAGCTAAAGCGATAATAATTGCTTGTGGCAAGCAGAATATACTATAAGGTAAAATCGAGTAAAAATTCGTCACTCTGTTGGTGTTGTTGCACCTTGAATGCATTCAGCAAGGCACCTGTGAGATTCTCATCACAAAAACATACAAAATAAAAAATATTTGTGTATATGTCTAAATGACATTGAAGTCAAAGTGTCAATTCCGTGTTGCTGTAACCATAAATTTGCAAGTATTAAAGTATAAACGAAAACCTCAGCAAACCTGCTCACAACTGGAACGCCCAACAATTTATCAGATAAAATCGATGTTGCATTCAAAAGTAAGGTGGGTCGATTCCGAACTTTTTTCGATTCGGGATTTCTAATAGTGCGGAAAAGTTGCCTTAGTACTTCCTGATTCTAATGCAACTTTTTGCTTTGAGATCGGAATGCATCTTCAACCCCTACTCCGGCCTTGAAATTTCGGAATTTTTTGCTACCGAAATGGTATATGTGATCATGGCCGTAGGGCGAACCGTTCCCGAGATACGAGCGAAAAGGCGGTGCGCCACAGCGCAAGGTGAAAATTGTTGCAGCTCTCAGCTAACCTGTATTGGTCACCCAGAACCCACCGCGTGGAGGTGGCTGCTCTTCGGGTTCCTCCCAAGCCCAACCCAACCAACCAACCATATGTCAGGCTTGTTTTGGTCTGAATCTGTGTCAAATTTATTGATAAAATCAGATTTTGCACCAAACTTTGGCACTTGTTGCCTAGATTTCAGTGTAGAGCGTATAAAACGATCACGAGATTGGGGGCCAATAACTTTAGAAGATTCCTCTGTCACCAGTTTGACGGTTCTCTCGACTGCCACGGTGTGAGAGGAGAATTCACTAAATTTCCATACCTTTGCAGTGTCTCCCGACAGCCTTTTTATGAGTTCTTCGTTAGAAACTGAACAAAGGACTGGTGGAACAGTTAAGGTAATAGTCTTCCAGTTAATCATATCGTAATAATTATTAGCTTCGAAATTCAGATTTGGCACTTTATTACATCTAACCCTTCCATTTACAGTGTCAGACTCTGCATCTCTGGCTGCCAGAAGACGGTCAAGGGCCAACTTTCTGACTTCTATCCGTTCGTAAGTCATCATACTAAGGAGAATGTTTTCTGGAAGAGGAAAGAAAGCATTTTGTTGAATGGATGAATCGACAACCTTGCGCAGTTTAGCAGGTAAATATCTCGACCTTTGAATTGCAGCATAGAGATGGCGCGAGCCATCTTTGACTGAACTGCTGATTTTTATTGAGAACCACAAAGGTGAGTAAACTGTAAGTATGTACTTGACCAAAATGAAATGTATAATCTCAGAATTCTATTTGCGAGATTTGCACATGTTACCTGGATGCATCGACGCTAAATCTGAGGAACATTGACCGGAAATAACAGCTTCTGATATTTTATAGAGATAAGCTTGGTCTGTGCTAAGTTGGGTCGGAGTAATAACCTCAGAAGGTAATTGGCAGGATGGAAAACTTTCAAATTCGACAACAGGCAACTTCTCACAATCAGGGAGCAGTTTACCTATGTCGCCAGAGAATGTATTTGGACTCTTTGAGACACCATCTATATGTTCGAAAAGAGCACGAAATGGAAGTTCGTTGAAATGTAGAAGACAAACAACCCACTGTAATGGCCTACCTATTCTTTCTTCTAGTTTCCGAATGATTCCACCTTTCTAACCTGTGTTCGTGTTGGTGCTATCAGCACCGACAACTTCTAGATGAATTGAACTGAACTGAATTGTCTTGTAAATGTTGCAGCTGACCCGGAAGGAGAGGTGACGTGGCCAAAGTAATGACAACCAGGTTCCGCTTAAGAGAAATATGTTCCTCTTTGACAGTGTCGCGGTAGTACTTTTCACCTTCGCTGACTTGTGTAAGTGTATTGTCTTTGCGGCCGTCAAAATACAGCCCATATACAGAGTCAATGCTTTCGGTGTTTTGGAGCTTAACTCCAACACTTTTTTTTGCCCGACTAATCTTGCATTTGTCAGTGACAAAGCTAGCCTGATCCTTTGTTATCAAACCTGCTTTTTTGGCATCCAGAAAAGCAGATGAAACAATCAAGGCCGCTGCTCTATCACTTACTCCAAATCTTTGGGCAGCTAAACCAGTGTGTTCTAATACTAGTGTGTTTTGTTTGGTTTTAGAGGATGGAAGAGAAAATTCATCATCAGCATCGTTTTTGGAAGAATCCATGTGCGACGCACCTACATTGTTGTCGTCTGTATGAGAGTCTGGCTGATCTGAATGGTCACGTGTTCTTGCTGATACTTTTCTGGTAAGTGTTGGTGTTAAATGACGTTTTGAAAGCTTTTCTTTACGTTCGTTTTTCTTTGTAATCTTTTTTGTTTCAGGTAGATCAACACTTCCAATGCGACCAATTCTTCTGGTTCTCTGGTCCAAGAGAAATGGTTGTTCATTGATAGGAACTTTCCTTTCCTTTGGACAAGTGCAAGAAGAAAAATAAATGCATTTACAAGCAGCGATGTCAAATAATTTTCCGGCAGAAGAGACAAAGTCGCATCTTTTGGAGCTCAAACCTATTGGGTTCCTTAAAAACATTTGTTTAAGAGTCAGAAATTTCTTATGGTATGGGGTGAGCATTTGTACAACTCTGGTGTGTGAAACTATCGGAATAGATGACTTTTTGAAAGTATTTTCAACCTTTTTTGTAACTACTTCTGTAACCTCTTTACTCCTAGGTTCATAGTTGTCGCCTCGGAGTCGCCCTATACGAAATCTTTCAAACTGATAACACAAAAGAACATCCTGGTAAGTAGGTAACTGGGACTCAGAGGTATTGTACGGATATATGCCAAACACAGGACATTTCTGTCTAAATTTAAATTTAGATACAGACATTTCGAGTTCTGTGTTCTGTTGAGAGAATATAAGTGATAGCACTCGGTGAAATCAACGACAAGAATTAAGAAATTCGATGAAAAAATATTTATGTGGAGACCAGTCCGAACGTGTCGTATGGCGCAGGGAAATGAATGTAAGTGATAGAACTCGGCGAAATCACCGACAAGAATGAAGGAACTCGATGAAAAAATATTTGTGTGGAGACCTATCCGAACGTGTTCTTTGGCGTAAGTGAATGCATGTGAGTGATAGCACTCGGCAAAATCAAAGACAAGAAGTGTGGCCGCAAGCCGATTTTCACCTTGCCCGCCGCATTTTCGCTCGTATCTCGGGAACGGTTCGTCCTACGGCCATGATCACATATACCATTTTGGTAGCAAATGACGTGGCAAATAACTTTTGTTTTATACATTTTGCCATGAGATGCGTATTTCAGGCGCTGGGCAGACAATTTCACGATTTTAGGCGAATTTCCGAAATTTCAAGGCCGGAGTTAGGGTTGAAGATGCAATCCGATCTCAAAACAAAAAGTTGCATTAGAATCAGGAAGTACTAAGGCAACTTTTCCGCACTATTAGAAATCCCGAATCGAAAAAAGTCCGGAATCGACCCACCCTATTCAACAGCACGGCACATATGTATATTTCGCATGGCTCCATGGAAAGTGTGGATTTGTGTTACCTGTAGCAGGGCTGAAATTACCTAGTAATCATTCGTGGCAGCCCGCGGCTATGCAACTGCTGACATACGTACTTACATACATAAGGCATACAATGATTTTTCTCTTAAAAAACAGAACAAATGGTTTTTCGGCAAAATTTATTTATTTAATTCAAAATAGTCTCCTTCTGCTTGCACGGTCAAACCATGCCGTTAAATTGTTGTCAAATAATCGGTCACAAGCGATCACAGAATGTTGGATTCTGAGCAATTTTTGGTTGTCAGTCAATTTGAGCGAAACAAACCATTCACACGCTTTTCATAAGCCCAAATGTTCGGTCAAAATACGATAAATCGATGTTTTGGTGGTGTGCAATTCCACTTCCATGGATGTCAATGATGATTTCGGCTGTTTTTTGATGAATTCACGCACAGATTCGGTGGAATTTCCGGTGAAAGCGTATTTTGATTGGCCCACATGTTGATCGTCATTCATGTCCTCACGACCACTTTGAAAACGTTGAAACCACACGTGCACACTACTACGGGATAGGCAATCATAGATGTAAGTTTGTTTTATTAATTGAAACGTTTCGGTAAAAGTTTTACCAATTTTAAAACAAAATTAATGTGGCTCTTTGTTCGAAACTCATTTTCGCACCGATAACTCAAACATACTGACACTTAAAACGCAACAACTCCGCTTTCAATAAATGAAATGTCACTGGACAATCGATAAAGATAGCAGCTTCTAACGCACCAGTCGACATATAGGTGGCGCCACCAGGAGGCGCTGGATTCAAAAATCTCTGTTTATTTTGGAACGCAGCTTGTATGTACGTACGTATGAGGCAAGCAAGCGCTGATATGCATGTTGTAACAGCTGTTGACGCATACACATGCACATGTTGTTGATATTTTTGGCTAAATTCTTTTCTTGTTGGTGCGGCACGTAATCAATTGCCTTTTTAACTTTGCTTGTGCGTTGTTGTTGCTTTTCGTGCTGTATCGCCGATATCCATCACCTATACACATTACGTATGCGCCATGTGGCGCCGGACCCAGCGCCGTCGCGCTTAAACAAGTTCCCGCCCATTTTTACGTGCGTTTGTGTATCTGGAGAGCCGCCGATTCATGATGCACAATTCGCAATTTTTGCCGAAACATTTTTGCCACCGTTGTTGTAACTTCCGGTGATCTTGTTGTTGTCGCATTTATTAATGTCCTCAACGTTCATTTGCTTGCCAGTGCCGCATCATTTTAGCGAATGATTTAGTGTTGCTGCGGCATGCCACTCATAATGATGATATTTCTCTTTGTGCCGCAGCAACAAAAGCACATTACATTGAGCATTCGCTCAGTCGAGTTGGTGTCAACTGTTGCGTCTGCGCGTATAATGGAAGTCGAATTGACGCGAAGTGAACACCTGGAAGTTCTTTGCAGGAGCATATATATGTGTACCATGTGTGCATGTTTGTGTTTAGCTTAAGATGCCGGCAGCGGAATTTAACAGTTAATTTAACTATTGCAATTGGTTGCTCAACTTTTTAAATAGGTAAGCGAACAATAAATATTTTACAATTTAAAATCACATAGTGTTTTCAAAAAATTTGGTATTGACAAAAGTCAGACATGTCAAGTTTTTACAATGTGGATAGTTGAATGAAACAGTTCTACATCTTCTCTAAATTAAGGAGGCTAAGTTCTTAGGTATGTACATTGACCCTCGTTTCCGTAGTCTAATTGAAGGGTGGTACCTGTTCTGAGTAGATCATATTCTTTATAGTTACCAGTGATATCAAGGCTTTACTTAACTATTTTGATGAAATCTTAAGAGACTTTTGTGATTTTAAGGCCGCTTGGCTATCTGCATATAAGTATCAACATACTTGTCAGAACAAGAAGGTTTTCTTTAGTTTCTGTGATCTCCCAATTGCTTACCTTGTTTGCGCCGTTTTATATCTACATCCTTGTCCATTTACCACGATTTGCTGAAGGGTAAGGCAATATTAGGGGCCTAGTTTATGTAAAGTTTTGTAGTACTACGATCAATGATGTTGGATAGAAAGTGAAACTGACTAAGTATTTTAGAATGCCTCTTATTACAAGCGACTAACAGGAAAAATTTCTTCAGTCGAGGGTTGACATCGATGCCATTTGCTTAGAGAATATGTCTGTCCATCTCTGTAAATGGTGATAACATCGAGAAAGTTAAAGAAACTGTATTTCAAGTTTGTCGAAATGACATTAGAGAGAAAGCAGAGGATCTAAGTAACTCTAATGGATCAACTAAAGACATTTTGTTTTATGTTTTGGGTATCATTCGTGTCAATGCTAGATTCGAAAATCGTTTGCAAAAACAAAGTCTAATAGAGCTCACAAAAGAGACAATTGACCACGTAACTAAAGCTTTACATTCATCAAACGCATCTTTACTGGAGACGAAACAAGGGTTTATGAACAGAACATCGGAATTGCCCAACAATCTAGCGAATGACGTTTAAAAAATTAGCCTAAATTGAGAAAACAACGTGCAGTTTGGCTAACTGCAATTAGGCGAATAGGCACTGAAGGCCAACCCTGCCGAGGCTTAGAACAAGTGTATGGAAAATTTAATTAAATGCCACACTAGTATTGGCTCAAAGCAGCTTATTTTGAAGGCGTTAGTAACGATTTGTATTATAATACCAGAATAAGTTTTTTAAGAGTTTCCTTTTATATGAGAATCGAAAGAACTTATCCGTTGTCAGATCAGAACTATACGGATGATGACTGATCAAATCGATGTTTTGAGTACTTAAAAATGCTGATATTTCCGTCGATGTGTGAGAGCTCGGATTGTCGTGATGAAGAATAATCGTTGAAAAGTAGAGCTAGTTGGTTTTCCTGATTTCGCGAAATATTGAAGTATCTTGTCCAACAAATGCCTATGGTTGTCTTAATCTCACGACAGTTCACATGATATTCTTGGAATATTAGTTTGGGAACAACCTCAATTCTTTCCGTAACGACTACTGATTTTGACGACCTTAACGGAACTGATCTTGGACTGATCTACGACAGAATTCACGATACCATCGATAAATACTGAGCACTAAAACAGCCGAATTTATTTTGACCAAAGCAGCAAACGTGATTTAATGTTTCATTACGATAAATACTTATATTTTAAACCAATATTCGTTATAATTATATATATGGGTGGAAGATCAAGTACCTTCGTTGTATTTTCTAAATAATTATATTACAAATTAAAACAACTCATTCTTTCTGCAAAACAGTTAAGGAGCTAACCTATAAAGAATCAAAATTAATACGATTAATTCGAACCCAACGCAAATCTTACTCGCCACTCATCCCACAAATCCATCTTGGCAATTATTTGCTTGCCACAATCGGCGCTTGTATTGATATGACTATCCGAAAAGGGCATTCGACACCAAACACGCACACAGACGCACGCCAAACAACGGACCACCACAAGTTTGCCAAAGCAGCTTGGCACTCGGGTGGACGTGGTGAAGGCCATAGATCAATGCGCATAGCCACAAAGTGTTGCTAATTGGGCCACTATGGCAACGTACGAAACACCCCAGACACACACACACATGCAAACAGGCGTTTGATTCGAGCGCACCAAGTGAATGAATGCAGACACTTAGCTGATGGTGTTGTATGGGAGTTTTTGTATGATGCGGTGTGACCCTAAATATGCAACAACTGCAACAAACTATCAATGCTCTGTTGCCGCTTAAACGAAAACTTGCACCACACTCATATCATTTGTGTGTGCTCGTTGCGGTGTGTGGCAAAAGTTTGGCAACTGCAACTAACATTCGTCACATTATCACACAGCCGCATACACGTGCACACATTCATGCAAACTTAAATATGCTGTTAAAATACCGTTGAAGCAATGTGGCACTGTTGGGGCGGTTAAAATTGTGGCAGGCAACAACTTGGCAATATTTTCCAACACCCAATTAGGTGGATTTAATGTTTAAATGCGCGTTCGCAGTGTGGCCGACTTAGCTGTAGATGTTGCATAGTAGTTGCTGCTAAAAATTATGCTCTATATGTATGTGTGGATGTAAAGGCACACATACATAGAAAAAATTAATTATATTTTAATTAATTCTCATTGAATCGAACTATTTGACGATTAGGTTTTTAGACCTTTAAATAAAAATGTTAAGTTAATTGCACTAAATGTATGCTATAAAAGGAACAAGTGGTTGCAATGAGTCGGAGAATGGAAATAAAGGAAAAGACAGCCATGCACTAAACCAAAAAAAGAGCCAATAGTTATAGAATAACCACACAGCTTGTTCTAGCAAATAGAGTTCAAATGTAGGTAGCAGGTAGGTGGTAAAGTGGCTGTCTATCGGGACACCTACGTGGCATTCTGATACCACTATACATCAGTACAGTATAGTTTTATCTGCACAACTAAGGTAATATCGCCATTGACCGATAGCTGATTTTCTTTTCCTTTGTATAATATTAAAATCTTCTTTTATTTAGCGTTCCTAGTCTCTTCATTAGACAATGACCTGTTGGAAGTCCGTCAGGGATCAAAAATCTTGGGGCGTATTAATTCCTTCTCTTCCAGAGTCTATTTGTAAAATGGTGCTTACTCATGCTAGTTCTTCTGCCTTACAGTTACCAAGAATGTCACTATGTCCTTAAACACATTACATGTTAATGGTGAAGTAGAATATTACATCCACTAAGAGAGCAAGGCATTCTGGCACCAACTTTGACAAAACCCCAAAATACTTTAGATATTTTAAATTCACCTGACTGTCTGTATATATAAGTATATTCCTTGTTTTGAACACACTTATTGGCTTTATTTGATTGCTGTGATTTGGTATCTAGCTCTACAGTAATTACACCACCTCCCAGTCTGTTAAGTTAACACCGAAACCACACTGTAAAACATCAATAAAATTTGCAATAACATAGTTCATGGAACGACAGAAACGATTCCTCCCAAAAATATATCTCCGCTGAATTAAGAGCGAAGTAATTATAAAACACGTTAGCTTCCAGAAAGCCACAGCGAACCAGAGGGCGCAATGTTGTTGGGAATCAAAAAGTGCCAAGTGAGCTACGACGTGAATACTCCCCCTTTTAGGTTGGTAGAACTGTGTGCGTTTCTCTAAAAGGCTTTGCCGTACACAAGGACATGATACAGACAAGGTCCTATCCAACTGATATGTAAACAAAGATCCGCATTACAGAAGCAATTTTGGAATTTGATTAAGATTTGGAGTGATATCCCTATATAAGAGTTTATATCTTAAAAGAGTATGGTTAACTGGAAAAAAAGTAATTCAATCATTGGAATATGCGTATACCCCTAATGTGTAAGTCGAACGCATGTACAAGTAAAGAACCACAAATTGTTTGAGTACAAAATGAGCTTCTTTGTTGAAACAACGTTCTAACAATGATGCCGCAAAATTCAATTGAACATACTGGTAAGGCCTCTCTGTCCTAATGTCTCCTGAGTCTACACATACGGATTTCTTCAATATTAAACACTTTATTATTATACGACGGCTTCTATATATATTTCTGGCCTAATAATGAAAATAGGCATATTTATTGGATTTGGCTTGTCTTGGAAAACCCGCACGGTCGATTGCTATTTTGTTTCGGGCTCATACGCATAGATCCATGATTCTTCACCTGTGACGATCTTATAAACGTCTTTTGAAGCACCGCGATCGTATTTTTTTAGCATTTCTTTACACCAATCCACACGAGCCTTTTTTTGGGCGATTGTCAAATTGTGCGGTTTCCAACGAGAACAAACCATTTTTACGGCCAGGTGTTCATGCAATATCGAATGTATGCCGGTGGGAGAAATGCATAGGCATGCCTCTATCTGAAGGTATGTTACATGACGGTCTTGCGTTATCAGTTCACGTACGGCATCGATGTTTTCTGGCACAACGGCTGTTTTTGGACGACCTTCATGGAATTCCTCATTGAGCGAGCGTCGGCCACGATTGAATTCGTTGTAACAGTTTTCCACAGTGCTATAGGATGGTGCTTTATAGCCGTACAAAGATTTTAGTTCATCGATGCACTCATGTTGTGATAATCCACGTCGAAAGTTGTGAAAAATGATCGCACGCAAATGTTCACAAGTTAATTCCAGATTTAGCCGAGATGAATTTTTTAATTTCCTGTAAATAAAACAATTCACGATTAAATGACAAAACGTTCTGACTGATGTTATGCTAAAAAATGTCAAACTTTCCAATGGAAATGTCAGATTGCACCTGGCAACACTTAGTGTTGCCTAGTTCAGAAATATATATAGCAGACTATGTAGCTTTACTTGTAGTTTATGTGTAGAATCAATAAAAATTGATAAATGCACATAAAATAGTTACTTTCACTCCAATTATTACATGCAACAATAAAAAATAAAAGAAAACTTCCTACGATATAACTTTGCTTTTAAATGGCAATGTTATCACAAATGAAATCGCTATCTCTCAATTCATAGGATTTAGAGTCACGCGGTACATCAAAATCTATTTAACTTAACGGTAATCAACTCAACTCAAAGAGCGTTCCCACTAAAATCAACTCTCTCATACAATATAATACATATCTATATAGTTGCGTAGGTTCAAACCTGTAGTGGTGTACTCAATGAAGAGTTACTCGATAAATATTAATACAGTTTTAAACGCAAGCGAAATACAAGCGTCGGCCCACTGCTGACTCAAATGTCATGCCTATATAATGGTATTTGCATGATTAAATAATTGTTGCACTCACATCCATATATTGGGACATCCGTTCTTTCTAGTTGATTATATCTTTGCAATTTCCCTCCACAGAATCTGTTTCTTTTCTATTTACTTTTTTCGAAGAATTTTATATTACTAAAACAGGTAAGCATACAGTATTGGAGAGATAATATTCTGTTGCAAAATTTCACGCTTTACAAAAAATTTTTAAATGTTTTTTCTGTTTTTTATAAAAACGTTCCTTTAATAGCTATATGCAGATAAAGTTATGTACTGTATTCACATAGTACACCATGTCGTATGAGCAACATCTAAAAATCACTTGTATGAATGTCTAATGCATTTGATGTTATAACATAACTGCGCAAAACGTTTAGAGAAATATTTAATAGTCAAAAGGATCTGTTCTCTGGAGCTAA
This sequence comes from Bactrocera zonata, assembly GCA_037783105.1. Taxonomy (NCBI): domain Eukaryota; kingdom Metazoa; phylum Arthropoda; class Insecta; order Diptera; family Tephritidae; genus Bactrocera; species Bactrocera zonata. Next base: position 131,939 of record JBAWJQ010003003.1, read on the forward strand.
AAGAATTTACAAGAATTTCATATTTTTGAAAGTTTTAGATTTACTCGATTGATGTAAAATATAACAAACTAGCTGACCCCGCAGCCGTTTTCCTGCGTGAAATTATATGTTTTAAAATGAAAAGAAAGTTGAATTTATATTGTGTTGAAAATCATTTATTTGCGATTTTTCTAATGTTTTTTTAACGTAGCGCAGCTTGATGAACAAAATTTATTTGGTTTCTTTTCTGGTACGTAAATGTTCAGAAAAGATGGGTTTCGAACTCGTGAACACGCCGCGTATATCTGGCCGTGTGAAAAATGCATTTCCAGATTTATCCCACACTCTTCTAGCTTCTATCCTTGTGTCCTGTTGATTGTCATTTCAAATGCAATTTACCTGGAAACTGAATAGGTTTGAACTGAAATGGAAAATTGTTGGAACTCAAAAGAATTCGTAGAATCAAGCATTCTGACCCTTGTATTCGATAGCTGCATCACAATCAGTCGGGTTCCATTACACAGTTTCGACGCATGCAGATTGCGAAACATAATAACGACAGATCCAACTTAGAGACGCAAACGATGCGGTGGCATACCAAGCATCTCCAAAGAATTTAGAAATTACAGTGGATAATTCACGGCGTCGTCTTCATTGTTATGACATTGAGTTCATCTTTTTTGAATTCATAAACGGCAGATGAAATTGATATCAAACCACCGAAAATATCAACCGAACATTTTCCAATTCTTAGCGAATACGATATAAAATGGGTATAAATGACATTGCATTTTTGTTGATATCCCATTATTGACGCGGGTTTGAAGGCTGATATGTCAAAATGATCATCGCGAAAAGTGTGCGACCTTTATTTGCATTCGAAGTAGCTATCGTATCGTACATTGTTTGATTACAATGATTATCATGTTCCAGCAATTGTATTTGCTGGCTTGCTTCTCCAAAACTTGCACACACCGTACCACTTGTTCAAATTACTTGAACAATAGTATACAGTCCACTATGTATCAATTGACTGCATACAAAAATGCAGCAAATATAAGAAAAATATGTAATAAGAATACAATACAAAAAAACAACCCTTATGGTGGTTATTGTATTCTTCAGTATAAATCTCAAGTGCCTTAGTCACAAACACACACACACATATACATACTTACATAAACTAACAAATAGAAATGCAATAGATGCACACTAGAAAATGCATACAAATGCATTTGCTGATAAACTATACATCTATTTTTAGATAAGACCAACGCACTTATTATGTGTTATGCGTTGGTCTGATAATTAATTTAAGAACATAGGCTAAGAATTTTTGTATAAAAGGAGCTGTTCAATAAAAGTAAAATCAGATTTGAAAGACAATCTCAGCTTAAAAGCAGTCTTCACATTAAGAGGGTAGCAGTGCAATATCTTTACTTAACATTTTTTGGTCCATTCGAGCCTCAAAATTTTGAGCTCAAGCGACTATAAACTCAACAATTGAGTATATATAAAGCCTTATATTGAGAATAAGGAACAGGATACGTAAGCCGTAATAGCAAAAGACTATACGCAAAAATCCTCTAATTGCGATTCAAAGGGATACTCAACTGCTGTGAGTCGAGGCACAGCAAGGTCAACTAGGCGACCAATCAATAACCTCCAACGATCCCTTTGAAGAAGAAAAACGCAATAGCACAACAAAAAAAGAAGAAGCTGTCAACATGGGAATCAACAGGGGAAAGATCCTTGATAGCCAACTTGACTTAGCGGAGAAAGTCCTGCAAACGTATAATAATATAGCGGGGAAATCGATAAGAAAAACAAAAGTTGAAGAGTTAAATAAATATGTTAGTAAAATACAAAAAGATTTTGACGCTAACCACGAAAAACTAATGGCGGATGGCATAGGTGAAGAGGACTATTTTAAGTCGAATTCTTATGACCGCATAACAGAGCAAATAGAAGAAATGATTCAACAATTCAAACAAGCTCTTAAAGACGAAGTTGAGTTTCCATTGTCAGAAAGAAAACAGAAAACTCAATCTGGCACACTAGAAAAACAGCAAACTATGTCAGATAGAAAAATTATTATTTTTAGAAGGAAATTTGAGAACCTTCGGAAGCAAATGGCTGACTTGAGTTTCGAATTGGTTATCAACTCTGATCAAATTGCATATTTGGAAACGCTGTTTAATACCATAGAAAATATGTACAGCAGCGATCTTTCAAAACAATTTAATTTGGAAATTGAAGAAGCTTACGACGAAATAGTAGCAGAATATTATAAAGAGCTCCCTCGTCTAAAAAATGGCTTAAAAATTGAAGAGCATAATTTGGAATTGGAAAAACTGAAAATTCCAAATTTCTATGGGGAAATAAAAGAATGGGCTAATTTTTTCAACGTGTTCCAAGACATGGTACACAACAACGATCAAATATCTAGCTCTGAAAAAATGCTTCGTTTACGCCTTTGCTTGAAAGGTGAAGCTGCTCGTCTGATTCAACATTTGCAGATATTAGCCGATAATTACAAAGCAGCGTTGAGTATCCTTCAAGAAAGGTACGACAACAAACGGATTTTGTTCACGACACAGTGGGACAGAATAATGGATCAGCCAGTCATTAATAGTGACAACGCCGAAAGCGTAAGACAGCTGCTAGACACAACAAACGAATGCCTCAATGCAATAAAGTCATTGGGCGTTAAAACAGAAGAGGCTGATCCCTTTATAGCTCGAGTCATTGTACGGAAACTAGACAAGGAAGGGCTCAGATTATATGAGCAATTTGTAAGAAAGACCAGGGATATTCAGAAATTATCTGACATTCAAGGATTTCTGGACCAGCACTTTCAGACATTAAAAGCAGTAAAGGATAAGCAACAATTGTATAAAAACCGCAAGCTGCAAACATATAAAGCAAACCATATATCTTTCAACGCAAGGCAGCAAAGTATAAAATGTACCTATTGCAAGATATTAGGTCATATAATTACTGATTGCCGAAAATTTAAGAATATATCTTCAGAAGAAAGACGTAAATATGCAAAAGATAAAAAAATTTGCTTCAGATGTCTCAACCATAATTGGTTCGAAAATTGTAATAATAATTTGAAATGCAAAATTTGCAATCAAAATCATAACGAACTTCTACATCCAGAGACTAGGGATAGTAAAGCATCACTGACTACAAATTCAACATCAACAAAAGTAATTCTGGCCACAGCTCAGATAAAAGCAAAAGCAGCGAACGGCGAATACATATTGTTAAGAGCTCTAATTGACCAAGGGTCTCAAATAACATCAATATCTGAAGAAGCAGCGCAGATATTAGGTGCACCAAGGACAAAAATCCAAACAAAACTCTATGGGCTGGGAGGTGTTGTGGTTGGCGAATCAAAATACAAGATTCAAGTACAAATAAAACCAAGATTCTTAAGCCAACATGTGGAAGAAGTAGACGCAGTAATTTTATCATCACTGACCACTGCTCAACCAGATCAATCATTTAAATATGATATAAAACAATGGAAAAATTATACACTTGCTGACCCATTGTTTAATAAAGCAAATAGAATAGACATGGTAATTGGTGGACACATTTTTAGCAGAATCATTGAAGATGGAGTCAAAAAAAGTGACGGAGTCCTTGGACAAGCAACAAAATTCGGTTGGATTTTATCCGGAATCATCAAACAAAAAGAATTCAGTAGGATAACATCAACGACTACCAACCTAGAGCGATTTTGGGAACTGGAGGAAATACCAGATGAAAACGATATCGAAGAAGGAGATGCATGTTTAAAGCAGTTTGAAGAAACCATCAAACAAGATGATGATGGGCGATTTATTGTAGAAATCCCTTTTAAAGAAGATACAAATTTGGGTGATTCTCGCAAACAAGCTGTGGCGCGCCTCATTTCTATGGAAAATAAATTTCAAAAAAACAATAAACTAAAAGAGGACTACCATCAATTCATCAATGAATATAAGGACCTTGGTCATATGGTCAAAGCAAATGATCACTTAAAAGGTAAATATTATCTACCACACCATGCAATAATACGAGAAAACAGCTTAACGACGAAGTTACGCGTTGTATTTGATGCATCTGCAAAATCTTCGAACGGAAAAAGCCTCAATGACATAATGTTTTCCGGTCCTAAACTTCAGAGAGACATATTTGACATTCTTCTCAAATGGAGACTTTGGAAAGTAGTTATCACTGCTGATGTGGAAAAAATGTTCAGACAAATAAAAATTGCTGAAAAGGATCGCGAATGTCATAGAATTTTATGGCGCGAAAGTCCTTTGAACGAAATTGAGGAATATAAGTTGACCACAGTGACTTATGGTACTGCATCAGCTCCATATTTAACAGTGCGCACATTATTTGAAATTGCAAATAAACGTCAAAATAAACAGCTCCAAACACTAATAAAAGAAGACTTCTATATGGATGACCATATGACTGGAGCAGATTCAGTTAAACAATGTCAAGCCATTCAAGAAGACATCAGCAATCATCTTCAAATCTTTGGATTTCATCTTCGAAAATGGCTTTCAAACTGCAGTAGCATAACACAAAATATAAAAGCGAAAGAAAACAACGAAATAATTCAAATTAAAGAAAACGAAGCAGTGAAAACTCTTGGACTACATATATTGGGATCCAAAACAAGACGAATTCCAATTCAGAATTAATTTGACACATGTCAAAAAGACCACCAAAAGGAGCGTTCTTTCCCAGCTTGCTCAAGTATTTGATCCACTGGGTTGGCTCTCACCAATAACAATCATAGCAAAGCTATTCATTCAAAAACTTTGGATGCAGCAATCTGACTGGGATGAGCAGCTGTCAGAAAGTTTACAATCAGAATGGTCGATCTTCCTAGAAAATATAAAAGATTTGGAAAACGTGCGTATCCCACGATGGATAGAAACACATTTGCAGTCCGAGGTTGAAATTCATGGATTTGGCGATGCTTCCGGAAAGGCATATGCTGCAGTCATTTATGTCAAAATTGGCAATTCCGTAAAACTGTTAACCGCAAAAACAAAAGTTAATCCGCTTAAAAATCAGAAAACATTACCTAAACTAGAACTTTGTGCAGCTCATTTGCTGGCGAAGTTAATAAATAAAGTTTGTAAAATCATCACAAGAAGTCATAAAGTTTATGCATGGAGCGATTCTACAATAACCCTGAGCTGGATTGACCCATTCAAAAACAAAGATAAGTTTGTTAGAAATCGAGTAGAAGAAATCCAAAAACTTATACCACAAGCAACCTGGAGACACGTAAGCACAAAAGATAATCCTGCTGATTCAGCGTCAAGAGGTATATCATCTCCCAAATTACTAGGCATGGATATTTGGTGGTATGGGCCCAAATGGCTAGCATTGTCAGAAAACCAATGGCCAACAGTTGCAGATATCAATATAGCAACAATACTAATGACATCAAAAACCGAAAATCAATTCATCGACAACCTAATAAATCGATATTCTAGCTGGTTAAAGCTACAAAGAGTAGTAGCTTACTTATTGCGCTTCGGTAAGAAAAGAGAAAATCAGCACTCTGTAAATTTGTCTGTAAAAGAATTACAAAGAGCGAAAAATACAATAATTCGACAGTCACAAAAACACATAATTTGTAATTAATTGTATAAATGTAATCAAAAATAATAATAATTATTATATTATTGTAACCACATTTTTTGGCCCTCGGCAGTATGTTCAAATTACTTGAAAAATAGTATACAGTCCAATATGTATCAATTGACTGCATACAAAAATGCAGCAAATATAAGAAATATATGTAATAAGAATACAATACAAAAAAACAACCCTTATGGTGGTTATTGTATTCTTCAGTATAAATCTCAAATCTTAGTCACAAACACACACACATATATACATACTTACATAAACTAACAAATAGAAATGCAATAGATGCACACTAGCAAATGCATACAAATGCATTTGCTGATAAACTATACATCTATTTTTAGATAAGACCAACGCACTTATTATGTGTTATGCGTTGGTCTGATAATTAATTTAAGAACATAGGCTAAGAATTTTTGTATAAAAGGAGCTGTTCAATAAAAGTAAAATCAGATTTGAAAGACAATCTCAGCTTAAAAGACTTCTTTTATTTATATTTTTTACTTCCCCCCACCAGTGGTAAGGGGTAAAAGAAAATAAAAGGAAAGAATTAAAATAAAGAGCAGTGCCTATCACTTATTACCCCCCACCCGAGGTAAGGAATAAGTGACGCAGAGCTGCAATATCTTTATTTAACACCACTCACAGTACGCAATGACTTAAATGAAGTTGAACCGCGTACATTAATCAACAGCAATCGAAGGTAGAAGCAATCGTTGTTTTTTAAGGTGAATTGTGTAAATTGGTCCTAATACATTAGTTGAGAACACACATGGATGTCCATGTACTGGTACTTGCTTTCTGGGTAACTATTTCTTCGACGAAGCATTCTATGTATAATATCAAGGCAGATCCGAATAGAGCAATTTTCTTGCAAACGGATCACTGACGAAAGTTGAAATGCGTTGAAATACACTCTTTGGCCTTCTCCAAATTAACTGCGTGACGCGTAACAGGAAAACATTCATGAATTGCAAAAATAAATATCCTACAAAGCGCTTTATTGCAGTTCACGTATCCACCGTATCGTTCAAGACCAATAACCGCCATGTTGCTTCCTTTGGTGACGTACTTACAAACGTAATTTATCGATTTCATCAAACTCCAATACTTAGCATAGATATGAGTTTGAATGTGGATAAGACAATAGTGGCGAATATAGTACAATCCATGTGTAGTCAACTTCGATATTCACTCTTCTAAATTGAATGCTGAATGTTCTGCCATTGTCGTCTGGTGAGCGACGCCGATAAAGTGAATATCCATCATTTATAGTTTGTCTTTCCGAAAGAAACGTGGATAGTGTTTCGTGCATTTATTTTCAGACATACAAACCGAAGTGGGATTGTGGTGTCCGTAGGGTCCATTTGCATCATTTCGTATAATACTGGATCTTTCTCTGCATCAGGAATTTCCGCAGAAATGATTTGATCAATTTGATCTGGTGGAACTACCATCCACCATCCAAAGAGGAATGTGTGCGTGTGCAAACTTCTCTTTTGCCACTCAACAGAGTACATCTAGCAATTAACAGCACCATATGTGCGTTGCTTCAAGATACATAATGTCCATCGAAGCTGTTGCTTGAAAAGTCTTGCTGTGACAACGTGAAGATCGCTTTCTGATAATACCGCACGTATGTCATCGCATCCAGGAAGTACTCATTCATGTGCCTTGGGCTGCTAATGTATGTTGATGCCAAAAAGAACGCCGACCGATATTAGAGCGACCTCTTGGTGGCTTCGTAACAAATTTTAATCTGCAATTGATCTCTTTGTGTGAAACAGAAGTAAAGCTTTCACTGAATAATTTCCAATAATTTTTCTTTTGAATAGCCGGAATAAAAAAGCAAGCGACCGAAATTGAACTATTCAAATAATTTACAAATCAAAATATTGAAAAGCAAAACAAAAAAAATTGAAAAAAAAGTGTTTATGGAAAAAAGTTACTTTTTGAAATTATCCAATTTGCTGACTTTTCATGAAAAGTATAAGATATTTTTATATTTAAACCTTCCTTGATCCACAACGAACAACCTCTTAAAACTTCATCAATATTGGTTCAGCCGTTCTCTTAGCGTTACTAACGAACAAACATTCATTCGTTTGTATGAGAAAAAGAAAAGGGCTGTTTTTAGGGGGTTTCCGGCAATTATTCGAAATTTTTTCTCCGCAGAAACCATCTCTGAACCTCAACGAACATTTTAAAAAAAGAATTATCAAATTTGGTTCAGTCGTATTAAAGTTATGAGCGTACATACATTTTGACGATTCATTTTTATTTATCTAAATAATATACATATAATATATAAAATTCTCATGTCACGGTGTACGTTATTGAACTCCTCTGAAACCGCTCGACCGATTTTCGTGAAACTTAGCTTGCATATCGACTAGGGTGGAAAATCGGACAACATCTATTTTCCATCCTTTTAAATGTTAAGGGTGGTCCACCCCTAAATTTTTTTTAACTTTCCGCGAAGAAAATTAAAAATTTTTTTTCTGACACTGCCGAAATCGGTAACTCTGTTATCTTATCATCATCGTACGTAGGTAGTCCACGTCACATGCAAGAATACATTCAGGATGCCATGACTTTCGTGCGTGAATATGGACGACCGTGTCTTTTCATCACTTTTACATGTAATCCAAAATGGCAGGAAATTACATCGTTGCTATTACCAGGACAAAATGCAATAAATCGTCATGATATTACAGCACGTGTGTTTAAACAAAAATTAAAGTCTTTAATCAACTTTATTACAAAATTGCATGTATTTGGCTCCACACGTTGTTGGATGTATTCAGTTGAATGGCAAAAGCGTGGATTACCTCATGCTCACATTTTAATTTGGTTGGTCGACAAAATACGTGCTGAAAACATCGACAGTTTTATTTCTGCAGAGAATCCAGATCCGTGTACTGATCAATTACTGTTTGATATTGTTACTGCAAACATAATTCATGGTCCGTGCGGAAAATAAAAAATAAATAATAATACTAAATGAAGATGCATGCCTTGCTCTAGGCTTGCTAGAAGACGACAATCATTGGGACAGTACGCTTGCTGAAGCAACATTAAACTGCACAGGATCACAAATTCGTCTACTATTTGCTATAGTACTGACTACATGTTTCCCGGCCCGAGCACAAATGTTGTGGGATAATCAAAAAGATTCAATGACTGATGATATATTGTATCGACATCGTACAAGGTGCAATGATCTAACGATATCATTCAGTGATGCAATGTACAATGAAGCATTGATAGCTATCGAGGATCTTTGCATTGCTATTGCGAATTTGCATCTGATTTACTCAACACAGATATCAATCGTGAACTACAGTACGATACTGTAGAAATGGCAGGCATTGTTAGTCGCAATGTTCCATTACTAAATGATGAAAAAAAAAATTATTTACGACCGCATCATGCTGGCAGTATCGGCAGGAAAAGGAGGATTCTTTTTTTTGGATGCACCAGGTGGAACGGGCAAAACATTCCTTATTTCGTTACTTTTGATCAAGATACGATCAAAAAATGACATCGCATTGGCCGTTGCATCTTCTGGCATTGCAGCAACTTTATTAGATGGAGGCGGAACAGCTCATTCAGCATTTAAGCTGCCGTTGAACATTCAAAATAATCCAGATGCAGTGTGCAACATAAAAAAACAATCGTCTATGGCCATAGTGCTGAAACAATGTAAAATTATTTGGGATGAATGCACTATGGCACACAAACATTCGCTGGAGGCATTAGATGGGGCATTAAAGGATATAAAAACCAATGATAAACTATTTGGCGGAACTTTGTTACTCCTTTCTGGTGATTTTAGACAAACACTTCCCGTTATTCCTGATGAAATTAATGCTTGCTTAAAATCATCGCGACTATGGCGTAATGTTGAAAAAGTACAACTGACGGTGAACATGCGCGTTCATATGCTTCAGGATCCATCCGCCGAAAATTTCTCTAAACAACTGTTAGATATTGGTGATGGGAAAGTTGATGTTCATGAAAATACTGGATGCATCATATTACAGACGGACTTCTGCACAATCATCGACTCGCAAAATACTCTCATCGATCACATATTTCCCGACGTACACACACAATATGCAAATCGTAAGTGGCTGGCAGAAAGAGCGATTTTGGCAGCTAAAAATGTGGACGTCAATGGGTTAAATTTAAAGATTCAACAGTTGTTGCCTGAGGACTTGGTGTCATACAAATCTATCGATGCAGTTTGCGATACCAACGAGACTGTGAATTATCCCATTGAGTTTTTAAATTCATTGGATTTGCCAGGCATGCCACCATTATTCTGCTTCGCAATTTAAACCCACCACGGCTGTGTAATGGCACACGGTTAGTCATTAAAAAATTAATGAAAAAATGCCAAAAAAAAATTAATCTCTCAGTGCAATAGAGTGTACAATATTCTTGGTTAGTCCGTCTTTAGCCAACACAAACAAACTGGAGGGTTTTCCCACGCGAGAACATGCCACATATAGTTGTCCGTGGGAAAAGCATGGTATTTCCAAATCTAAGCCACATACAGACAATGTCTGGCCTTGTGACTTATTGATCGTCATAGCGAATGCCAATCTAATGGGGAATTGAGTGCGTTTGAATTCAATTGGCACATCTGTAGTAATCATACTTGCCATTCAAGATGATGGCTTCAATAACGCCAATTATTAACATGAGAGAGGAAATAGACTAATTTATTGAAAGTTATTACTTGTTGTTTAATTTTTTTATTTTAATAACTTAACTCTTTTTTATTTAGTCGATTAGTTTTTATTTATTTATTTTTTTTTATTTCTTTTTTAGTTTATTTTATTGAATGTATTTAATTTTTGTTTTTTCTTTTAACATTTAATTTTTTTTTTGTTTTTTTCCACCGCTTTCATTTAACTCGCATTTTTGCCTGAATGAATGTATTGCCGCTAATATCCTTAATTATGCGTACTTTGAACAAGTTGTTATTGTTTCATCTCTTGGGCATTAATGCGCGTTTTATTTTCATTAACAGCGGATATAATTGTGGCAATATTTGTTATTTATTACATGACTATGCATTTAAACATAGAGCTTTATTGAGCGCGCAAATGAATTTGAGTGTGCGCTGGTGTATGTGATTGTGCAAGTATTTGTTTGTGGTTATTATGTAGTTTTCTGCGGTTAACTTTAGTGTTGCGTTTTTCTTACCACAGTAACAGCGTGTGTGTTTAGTGCTTATGCGATTTTGAGTAAGTGTGCGTGTATGTTTGGCTGTGTGGGCGCATGTTTGCCCACCGATGCCAGACAAAATGTCACACTAAACACTAGTGTTATTGAAGCGGAACAAAGGGCATATTTTCACAAATCCATATATGGATGTGTGAGAGTCTATGAATGCAGGTGTATTTGTGTGGAGGCGTGGGTGTGCCTACACGCTTGTTGGTGTGGGTCACTAGCATTTGAATTTGTCAATTCTCTTGAATCTAATTTTTATATCCTATAACAACAACAACAACAACAAGATGGCTGATATTTGAATAACAATTGGCGACAGCAACAAGGACGCAGTGTCAATATTTATGCAAATAATTGTGAGCGCGCCGAGATTTTAAGCGGAAAATAATATTTTCATGTAATTGCGGTGCGACAAAAGCAAACCCGAAACCAAATTTAATAAATATCACACAGCAAAAGTAAACGATTAATAATAATGAAAATATATATAAATCTGCATATGAGAAAAATTTTACAGCAAAGGATAGAATATATCTATATACGTATATAAAAAAAAGTTGGTGTTAGTTACACCATTTATAACTCAAGAACGGCTGAAATCATTTGGCTGAAAATTGGTGGAGAGGTAGCTTAGAACCAGGGTAAGGACATAGGATACATTTTATCTATTTATGTCAAAATTTAATACAATTCATAAATACAAAAATTATATTTTAAATCATAAGCATTTATTCAAAATTCATGTTTGTAGGAATCATTTGAGTATATGCGTACAATTTTAAACAGAGTCTTCTCAAAAATAATACAATTGCTAAATATTTGGAATAGAAGAAAAGAACTGCAACCAAATACGCAGTGAAATAGATTATAACTGGCTCAGTAATCAGTCGTTGAGTATGTATTATACCACGTGCATCCCAAAAGACTGATGTCATAACCTTTAATGCCGCCTTTTTGTTTTTCCACGCCTAAGAACCGGTTCATCATGTGGAGTCCACTGTGACTGTCGATTGGACTCCAGTGGGAAATGATGGAGCTATGTTTCTATCACTGACGAAATATTTCGGCTTTATTCCGATTAGAGAGCACTTAAACACTTCTCAGAATCAGTAAGTCGTTGTTTTTGTTGGATTATGAACTTGCGAGGTACCTACCTTGCTCATATCGCTGTTTCCAGGTTAGCAAATATCTTTTCAACGGTGGATTTCCCTGAGCCCAAATTCAAAAGTATTTTCCCCAAAAAGCCAAATGCTTTATTAACACACGAAATGCTGTATGACCCATTTTTTTGTAAACTAACACAAGTTGCTTCACAAAATATTATATCTCATTAACTAATAGTTATAATCCAACTAATAGAAATCATATACATATATAGATGGTAGTAGTATTATCTATGTATCAGCCACAGTGAAGCATGGACGAATCCTCTAGTATACTATAATTCAAAAAAAAAAAATCGAACCAGAAAAAATTTGTTTAAATAGTATGACAAAAAGAAAACACATGTGAGCGTAATTTCATTCAACTCTTAACTCTCACAAATACAGTGAAAGGAATCAAGGTTTACGGCGCACAAAAAAAGCCAAACACTAAATGTATTTGAAACGCAGCAATTTTTTTTTTAGTAAAATATTGCGCTTTTTATGCCTTTACATGGTAAGGTTCGCAATAAACGGTCTTAAAATTAATTAAAATATTTTATTAAATTTTACTTTTCCTACTCGGGGTTATGAGAGAAATGAGCAAATAATTCTTAATTATAATTGTTTTTTATAGCTTTTTCTGAAGAAATATTTTTTCACTATAACAACGCAGATATTAAAAAAAATTAAACGTTACTGCGACCATTATTATTAACTAATACTTATAAAATTTATTGTATAAGCCACTACAACTCTCGGCAGAAAACATTCGTACTGTACATTTTATTCAGTCTTCGTTAATTTGAAACACAAGTTGTAAAAAAAATATTTTTTAAAAACAAAAGATACCAATTCTGCTAAACAATAAATTTTATGCAAATTTTTTCAAACCGCTTTATTAGTAAAATATGGATATTATGTTATGAATATAGATATGTATATTTACTTTTATAGAAAAATAACAATTAAGACGGCACAATTAAATTGACCAGGTGGCAACAGGTTGTCACTTATGCGTCTCTATATTGTTAACCAATTTACAATTAAACATTCATCAACATCAACTTTATTGCGTCAAATTTGTTAGACCTTCTTCAAAAATGTACTAAAAGCCTTTGATTTTATACTCATTTTTTAATAACTCTTATTCTTCGTAGAATTTTTTTTCTTATTTTTTAAAAATTCCTTTTCTTCGTAAAATGCTTTTACTGAATTCGAAATACGTGGCAACTCTAATAAAATAAAAAAATATTTTTATCTGTCGTTATAGAATAGAACTTTTAAAGTTTAGCGACAGAAAACATTATTGTAAGTTCTCCACTCTTTAATTAATTTAAATAAAAAATTAACCGATATTTTCGAAGTAAAGTCATTCGTGGATCATAAGGTGGACTTGAAATCGTTTAGTCTCATTTTGACTATTTTCAGTGGAGAGCTAACACATTCTTACTAGGGATGGAAAGATTGTTTACAGAATCGATTCTCAATTCTAGATTATTTTTTTATATTTTTCGATTTTAAGAATCGATTAATCGAGCGCAAGAATCGATTCTTTCGATTTTAATCAATTTTAAATTAAAAGGACAAAAATTTATTTCTAAAATCACAAGGCATAAATTGAATGAATAATTCAAATCGTTTAATTAAACACAAATATAGTTAAAAACAATTATATTTTTTTGTCTATAAATAATATACCAAGAACATTACATTTCATATAAATTCTTTTTTTAATAATTCAAGTTGTTTAAACAATTTTCATAAAATAAGTTTTTAAGTAAATTTAAAATAAGTAAAAGAACAATAAGCTAATTGTCAGTTTAAGAAAACCATACATTTTCTGGGACATATCTTAAAAACAGAGGCATATTTAAGTGATCAGGCGTTAACCGGCAGCGATTATTTCATCGTCACTCTCTTTTTCACTCAATGTGGAATTTTGATTAGGATTAGAAGCAGTTAAGGTAAGTTTACGTGATTTTTCGAGATGTTTGATTAAGCTAGACGTACTATTATTATATTTTAATTGCTTTCCACATTGATGACACTGGGCATTCGACCCGTTGTTTATTTTTTTAAAGTAAATCCATACAGTGCTCGGCACCATTTTTATAAATTTATCATCAGGAATTAAGATTCGCGAGTTTTCTTGTGCTCGTATGTAGTTGTATAACGTGAAACTAGTCACTTAATTAATAGTAAAGTCGAATGTCATGAATCGATTCTTAATCGACTTCGACTACTGAATATCGATTCCGAAAAATCGATTATTTTACGAGAAAACTCGATTCTCGGAATCGAGTTTACCATCCCTAATTCATACATAGCATACCATTTCTTTTTTATTTAGCTTTTCTAAAGGAAAATAATCTGGCAATGTGTATTATAAATGGACGTGGTTGTAGACCGATTTCTTCCTGCTTGTCCTCGCTTACAAAATACAAGTACGAGTGTTCCGACATATACAATAATAATAATAACACTGTGATAGCTTTTTCAAAAAAAAAAAAAAAGACAAGACCAAATTCGACGGTTTCCCCCTATTTCGGGTCCTACGAATCGAACTGCATCATTACTTTTTTGAGTTACAATCATGGTTTCATACAAAAATTTTTTTTGAAGTTTTTCATCAAAGTGGCCCATTGTAAGAGAAAGGCACATTTTTCTTCGGTCTCTAACTTTTTTAATGTTGACTTTTTTGGTAAACTTTCTTTGGCAAAGCTTCTCAGAATAAGTCCGTCTTTAAGTTCTTAGATGACTGTAAACCCAAAAATCAATGTTTTTTGTGTCCTTATAGCCAATATGTCGAAAAAACTGAAATTTAGTCCATTTTTTTAAATGTTTTTTCCCTCTCGTTTCGTCAATATTTTAATTTACCCTTTGATACTTATACATTAAGTGACATCTTGTAATAGTAAGAAACTTAAGCAAAGACAACGTTCTAAGCAAACTAACCATTAGAAAAAAAACTTGACAAAATTTGTATTTTTTAAAAAAGCTACACTAACTATGTTTGTGTGCTATTTTTTTTTTTTTTATTTGTATCTTATAAGTGTTATCAATAAGTATCATTAATTTGTACACAATATTTAAATTAAATTTAATAAGACTTATCTATCAATGTCCAACACAAATCAGCAAGCAACGAGTCAAGCTTTTAACCACTGCACTGATAAGAAATAACAACAAGTAACGTTTGAAAGAAACGTTAAATGCTTGCCTAAGAGTCAAAATTAAAGCATAGATTGCAGTAATTAATTTGACTTTGACTTCGCGGAAAGAACATTGTTTTAGTGAATTGTATATTAAGAAAATAAATTAAAATGAATAAGTGTCTAATTGGCCTATCGTTGTTCTGCTACGTATGTGGAAAATTTACAAGCCCTCGGAGTAGACGCAAAATATCTTCGGGAACTGCCGGCATCTACGAGGAATATTTCGATTTGCCCGTTATAAGAGACGTAGATTGGGTGCCAAATACCATTTGCACGCAATGCAACAACAACCTGCATAACTGGTTAAAAAGACTGTGCCTAAAAATGGGGTTCGGCATCCCAATGATTTGGATAGATCCACCATGGCATCACACTGGTAACTGCTACGCGTGCAAGAACAAATTTGCAAGACTCAACAAAAAAAATATAGTTTACAAAAGTGTTCAATCTGCACAGCTACCAGTATCTCACTCAGAAAATGTTCCGATACCAAGATGTCCAAGTCCAACTGACAGATATATTTCGCCAACATTTTCCACCGAGCCTACAGATCTACTCTCAATGTATAACCCAACCGAAGTTGAAAGCCCATGTCGTCACTTGGAGATTTCCCAAGCCCGTTTGAATACGATGGTACGACAGCTGAAATTATTGCAAAGCCAAGCGATTTGCCTAGCACATCATCTTCGATCGGTAAAAATATTGTCTAAAGATGTGAAGGTGTATGGATACCGCAAAAGACAGGAGGAGCTTTTAGATTTCTTTGAGGTTAATGGCGACAATACTTATCAAAGGGTAAATTAAAATATTGACGAAACGAGAGGGAAAAAACATTTTAAAAAATGGACTAAATTTCAGTTTTTTCGACATATTGGCTATAAGGACACAAAAAACATTGATTTTGGGGTTTACAGTCATCTAAGAACATAAAGACGGACTTATTCTGAGAAGCTTTGCCAAAGAAAGTTTACCAAAAAAGTCAACATTAAAAAAGTTAGAGACCGAAGAAAAATGTGCCTTTCTCTTACAATGGGCCACTTTGATGAAAAACTTCAAAAAAAATTTTTGTATGAAACCATGATTGTAACTCAAAAAAGTAATGATGCAGTTCGATTCGTAGGACCCGAAATAGGGGGAAACCGTCGAATTCGGTCTTGTCTTTTTTTTTGACTATCACAGTGTAATTAATAATATTAATATGATTGTGAATACGAAGTTCCGTTAAGTGAACGCAACCGTTATACAATATTTTCGAGAATATAATAATGGTCATATGGATTTATTTATTAACATTAAAAATTAATATTATTTGAAATGAGTTTTTTTAAGCTCCCTTGCATGACTGAAGCAGAAATTCACATGTTTTTCGATGTAAAAATGCATACAACAATGAACAATTGATTGTTTAGTCTATCATAATGCATTTGAATTAGGAAAAAATTTAAATGCAACAAAAATTTACAAAACATTCCACAACTAATTTAATACCTTGCGCAGTTAATGTCAATTAAGTTAATTGAAGCCAAATGACAGTTAATGAACAGATGGATGTTAGTGGGCACAGTGGGTCCAGCAGCTGAAATTAGGAAGTGAACAAAAACCTTTGAGTCTCGAATTCAAACTTGGAACATCAGGTAACCTGGGATTAATTTAAAAACAATAGCATTTCTTCCACATTCTATCCAAAATAAGGTATCTTTAGGAAGTCTATATAAGACTGATGCTTCAGCTTTTAGTTCGTGCCTAACTCTCGAAGGTCCTTACAAATGTGTGCTTTTTTTTGACAGAATTGGGTTGCAGCCGTATAAAGTTGAACCGATCTTTCATCGTCACATTTTTTAATTTTCTTTTGGTTCTGATACCACTTGGCATACTTAATAGTACTTCCAGTGTCACTCATGTCAGCGCAGCTTTGACCCATTTCCGTTGGGTTCTGTGAAGTTTTCCTGCGGGATCATGCGGTTTCATGCCATATCAGCAAAAGATTTAGCGGCCGTAACGCCCTTTATCTTCGGCCATTTGGCTGACCACTTAACCTTTTCAGCTGCTCTCTGCCGCTGTCGCTGTTGTTGCCTTTCTGGAGCTAAGCTTAGTTTCAGCTCCAGTGGTAGTGTCAGGCCTTGCTTCAAAACTAAGCTTAGCTCCTGACTTTCTACTGCTATTTAACAAACATTTTTTATAGGCACTTTACGGGATGGCTTTCAACTCTCGCGTCGAATTTGTTTTGATGTATTCAATAGAGCCGAAGCTTGTTCCCCGAAGTGGATATTTCAGTGTGGAGAAAGGTAAAAGTCACAGGGGGCCATATCTTGTGAATACGGTGCTTGCAGAATAATATTATATTTGTTGAGTGTTTGGCCAAAATTTAGCACAAATACGTTGATTAAAATTTTAAAATTCGACAAACACTACTGAGTTCGACTGACATAAACAGCTGCTTTAAAACTACTGTTTGATAGATCACGCTAACTTTTGGCATCATAATTAAGGACAGTTGAACCAACCTAGGAAAAAAATGTATTTGGCTGCCATATAAGTGGGAGATGAAAGGGAGAAATGAAGAATTCCCGATACTTTCTTGAAAGGGTGTATATAAAAATTATTGTCAAAGTTCTAGAGGCTAAGAAACTATAATCGAAAGTCTAAACCACTTTTATTCAATAAAAGGGATTCCTTTGGCCGCCTTCGCTACGACTACGATTCTCGCCTCTATCCAAAAGATTAAGCCTAAAACTTATTTTATATATTGTGGTCAGGGAAGGTATTAGCATTGTTGATGAATTCTGCGTTATGGCTGGAAAATATTGTCCATATTAGGTGACTGCTTATAGTATTTTATCCTCTTTTATGACTCTTAAAAGCTGGAGATCTGTAGTGGCTTCATATTCCGGAAACTCCATTTGGGTCATGTCTACTAGTGATTCCTTACTGCATCTAGTCCATACTGTAGGTTACACTTCTATTGACGGCTGAGAAGTCCACTTGAAGTCTAACAATGATCACAAAACGAGGATGTATGAATCACCCAATCCTCAAAATTGATTATTTTGCTAGTACACAACCTGCTTTTGAAAATTTGGTTTCTTCCGCCTTTAGCTTTAGATAGATTATTTATCATTTTAAAATTCAGTAAATACTTACCTACTTCTGTTGTCTGAAAAGTGAACATATGTGTCTGCAGCTATCACCAGGCGTTCTTTCGCATTATTCACTTAAGTTCTTCTTAAGTTCAATTGATGGCGCTTTAGCCTTGATAACGTTTTAGCATTGCCATCATTTATAGCGACTATGGTCAGGTTATCTGAAAAGATAGTAACCTTGTTCTTCTCACTCAGTATGTATTGTAGTATGTTTGGTTTTAATCCAGATACCATGTCTACAGAGGGTATCCATAGTTCTTCAACTAAAGCCACACCGTAGTCCATCCTCTCTAAATTGAGGAGAAGCTGAGCAGATATTTTTAATACAATATACACATTTGAAATTAATGTTTTTTGTTGTTTCCAGCAGCCGCAGGCTTAACAGCGAATTCATTATATTTGTGGTTAGTTTGTTAAAACAGTGTGAGTGTGTGCGTTTGTTGGTGTGCATGAATACAGTTTTTGTTCGTTTCGAAATCTGGCTGTGAATTTGACAAGGATGAAAAAAGTGGTAGTAATTGAAATAAATCGGAAGTTAAAGTGCTATTATCGCCGCTTATTAACAAAATAGTCCTAATTTTCAGTGACATTTTAAAATGGATGGATTTTTTTTTCTTCGAAATTATCAATAAGAATAAATATTAAATTAATTTAACTAATTTGACCGTTAAACCATTATAAATACTTTATCGCCATATGTGTCAGCCATGTTTATAATTGACTTAAGTTGAGTCAAAATCTCTTCTTCCGAAAGATTTTTCGTCTTTTTCTTTATATCACGACGAAGACAGGGACGAGCTGGTAACAGTTTACCTCTGTTTCTATTGGGAGGTATCGAGCTAGGATCTGACTTTTTTCTGCGTGTTCATTACTCATTAATAATACAGCAGTCAGATGGTTAGACATTCTATGATTGGAGGTACAGAAAGTTCTGGATAAAGATAGCATGCGACACGTGCCGAGGATCAACCTGGATGGGGCTCTGAAACATCCCAGTCTCGAACGGAGCTTATGGATATCTGACGTCCTCCGTAATAACTCCGTAACCACTCGTGCGTGGGTCCAAATTATGAATCAAAACAGTTACAAAGTATTAAAGGAGTCCGAATTTTCTGTAATTCAACTGCTGAAAAAAAGCCGGAGGGAACTAGTTGCTTCAAGAAAATGCAATGTTTGTAAGGAGTAAGTGCAAGGGCTGGCACTAGCAAGGTAGTTGAAGCAAAGTTCACCTCCAGAAAGGCAAAAACACCAGGGGCAGACGCAACCAAACCGTGAAGCAAAAATATGGCTACAAAACAGGGAGGAGAAGTAAAATCCAATAGCATTTCTGTCAGTGGTTTTTTCTCCCGCCCTGCTTACTATAACAATAGTAGACTTCTTTACATCTGACTGATCAAGAAAAATCTTTACTCACACCATCCTCATTCAAGCGTGTTAGAATACTTGATAAAACTTGTTTGATGATTGTAATTTGAAGCGCAATATCAACAGCTCGACAGAAAATGTGTTGCATAGCGCTCTAAGAAATTATGCTATGAAGCCAGAAGTATGGACAATATGGAGTAAAGTTTTAAACTCGATTTGGCCATAATCTGGATACTAGACCAACTTTACCGTAGTATAAGGAAAGAACCACATATAGAAGACTGCCAAAAGTTGGGCATTTTGTACATGTTCTTGATATTTGTCTGCCAGGGAGTTTGAAGTTTCGCTATAAGAAGATTGCTGTGAACAAGACGTGGAACTCTCGACGAGACTCAAATTAACTACTGCAATCTATGCTTAAATTTTGACTCTTAGGCAAGCATTTAACGTTTCTTTCAAACGTTACTTGTTGTTATTTCTTATCAGTGCAGTGGTTAAAAGCATGACTCGTTGCTTGCTGATTTGTGTTGGACATTGATAGATGAGTCTTATTAAATTTAATTTAAATATTGTGTACAAATTTATTATACTTAGTGATAACACTTATAAGATACAAAAAAAAAAAAAAATAAAATGGCTTCGTAGCTTTTTTAAAAAATACAAATTTTTTTAAGTTTTTTTCTAATGGTTAGTTTGCTCAGAACGTGGTCTTTGCTTAAGTTTCTTACTATTACAAGATGTCACTTAATGTATAAGTATCAAAGGGTAAATTAAAATATTGACGAAACGTGAGGGAAAAAACATTAAGAAAAATGGATTAAATTTCAGTGTTTTCGACATATTGGCTATAAGGACACAAAAAACATTGATTTTGGGGTTTACAGTTATCTAAGAACTTAAAGGCAGACTTATTCTGAGAAGCTTTGCCAAAGAAAGTTTACCAAAAAGGTCAACATTAAAAAAGTTAGAGCAGTCTACTCTCTTTATCTACATTTTGTCATTACTACGATTTGTCATCTTTTTTAGTCGACCTCATTGCCTATGACATCGCTTGCTTACATTTTAATAAACTCACTTGTTTGTTATTTCGTCCGTCTCGGCGTTGACTTCATAAATAATTTATTTAATTTCCTATTGTATTTACAAGAAAGCGAGAGAAATGTCTGAAGCAACAGCAGCTTAATCAATTCCATTGTAAGGAGCACAGCTGTCACTAAATTGGCGGAGTTGGATTTTTTTATTACACAAGGCACACAGTACACAAGTTTGAAGAAAAAATATATTACAAATTTGGTTATAAGTACATTTAAATCTTTTTACCCATAGTATTAATATATAATATATAGTAGGAAAATGATGGGATGGAAAGATATAAAATTTTATTTAATATTTAAGTTAAAATTTTTTTTATTACAAAAATAAAATTTGTGTACAAAAAATGCATTTACCTAACATATTAAAAAAAAAAACATTATATATTACAAATTTTTAAATTAAAAAATTTAATATTTCCCAGTAGCCTATTATATATCAGACTTTGAAGACATTATCAGCCAGAAGTATATTCTACTGATTTCCTTGTTGGCTATTTTTCAATTTGATTAAAACCATTAATAAAGTTAATCTAAAAAAATAATATAACTAATTAAAAAAAGATAAAGCAATAAATGTAAAATAATAAATAAAATAAAAAAAAACGAAAAATTAATTGAAAAAACTATAAAATTAATTTAATTTTTTAACTGAATTAATTAAATTGTAAAGTATATATAATATTAAATAAAGTCAATGGTGATATATTATATGAATATTATACTTCAAATGCGTTTATGTATTTAAGGGCCAAATTGCAATTTTAGTATCAAAGTGAGTCCTAGATGTATTTAACATTTGCTATTGTCACACGACAGATTGCAAATAAATTGAAATAATAAAAATACATTTTTTGGGGCCAAATTTCCTTGCCTCACTCCACTGTGCAGTATGTCGCAGATTCACTTCTAGCTAGTAAACACTATCAGCGATAAATGTATGCCTGCATTTTTATTCATTCCCCTATTCACTATGACTCACATGCACTCGCCTTCATTCATTTGTCTGAACAACCGCCTATGTCATATTCTCTTTTTCCTGGCATCTGTTCGCTGACAGTTCCCGAAACATTTTCTTTTTGTGCAATGAATTAAATTAATTTTTTCCGCATGTCACAGCACGTCTCTAGCGCCCGCATATCCTTGCCGCCCCCACCGCTTGGAAATAAATATCCGTAACACTTCGAACACCATTTCAGTCTTGTTTCCCTTAATTTGTCGGCCTGCCTTTCTTGCATGTTGAGTTTTATACTTATGAAGAATATTTGCTTCAGTTCGCTCGCAGTTTCTGTCTTGGGACGTGCTCGTACTTTGTGATTTAGCTGAGTATTTATAATAGACGGAACTAAGTAGGAATTTTTGTTTGACGGGACAGGGTCACTAAAATGCATTTAATTATATTATATTTAGGGCATCCGATCACGTGACTGGCCGCAACAATAGAAGAACTGGACCAGAAAAGTTCATGGAGGTCAAACCGCAGATGAAGATAGGATTTAGGAGCAATCTTAGGCACCATCAGCAGCATATGTTAGGTTAGGTTATGTTCGATGACTGACGCGAAGATGGTTCTTGGAATACTATATGCAATGTTGTTTTGTGAAGACTTAAGGATAGGACTTCTGTAATAAGTCAACACAGTGACTAGTGGCAAATAAAAGTTTGTCCAGGCGTTTCATTTCTATTTCTACAATCAAGAAGGAAGTGCTGAGATGATTCCAACTCTTCTTATTCTACAAAGCTTCTGAAAGTGACTTCAGGTAAGAATATTAACCTTACAGCATGGACGCCGATAGAGCAAAGGTCTGTTAGAACCCCCACAACCAGCCAAAGACTAGCCTTTCTGACTGTAAAGAGCTCACTGAATCTCTTACAATCGATCTTGAGCCAAAAGAATCTTGCGGCAACGCACTCACTGATGGCAACCCAGAAAAAATATATCAAGCTGAGTTATCTAGTAGTGGAACTCACGAGGTGAAGGAAGCACTCAACCGTGTTCATTCTACTGATAGTGAGGCTATGGTACTTTTTCTTCATTACTGCTATCACAAAGTGACTCGATGCCATTGATAACGAGGTAACCATTCCTTCATCAGCCTTGAACGCACGATCAGTGAGCTCAAGACTAGTGTAATCGCCCAGCTACCAGATTTAATGTACTGCTAGCGGAAAGACCGGATTGAAAAAGAAATTTCAATGTCATACACCTTCCGACGATGTCTATGAACACCATATGCAGAATTGCATTAATGTCATGGTTGAAGGTCCACTAGGTGCACCACATACGATGACTCTGTTTAACATAATGAGCTTGACTATGATGTCGTTGAGCCAGAGGACTACTTTTGATGAGAGACCCCATATTTTGCCTCTTTTTCCTTGAAGATGTTTTCAACCGCGGCTTTTGACTTTGGTTTTCAAGCATTGTATTTCTAATGCTTATAAATTTTTGCTAAATCTTCCCAACTCTTCAGTTACTCAATCTCTCCCCAACACGCCAGCTCCTCTATTCTATTATATCTGATGGCATTTCCCATTTTGTTTGTTTCTGTTTTTGTTGCTCTCTTTGGCTCTTCAATGAGTTCAATATAAATTGATTTTATGTGCCTATTGGCCTACTCTACAAACATTAACCCACTTAAGACTGATTCGAACTCAGCTAAAGAAGAACGCGCTTTGACAGATTTAATTCACAGGCGATGTGTGTGCCATAGAAGTAGAAAGCAAAGCAAAATGTAAACGATTTAAGTGTACTTAAAGTAAATGTAAGTTAGCTTTAGCGGCTCCGTAGATTTGTGTGTGTGTGATTATATGCACTCATAATGCCAGGCGAGCTGCTTCGGTTGGTGCACGTAATACTTTTTAATAGCAAAATCTGCACTAACAAGGCATATAAAGTAAAACGCCACAGCTGTACACCATGTGCGGCACAATGGTCGCTGGTGTACGGGGGGAAGACTTCAATGTTTATCTTGTCTTTTGCATTGTAACTTTAAAGCGAAGTTTGGAAGGTATGCAAATGGACCGGAATTGAAAGAGGGATGAACGAATTGTTTAGAATAATGAGAGTTAGGTGGAAGGTAAGAAAAACGAAACGAAACAATAGCTTAGTAAAGCCCAAAGAACACAAATGTAAGCAATTTGGAGCCTTAAAAAACAAAAATGATAGTATATATGGTGGACTAAATGGTTACAGGTAGTTCAAGAGCATGCAGCCATTTGATAATAGTATTCTAGTATTAAATTTTACAAATCCTGTTAGGTGTTCTCATTTTTAATTTAAAACTTTTAAACTTCTATTTCACAGATACGCTCGAAAATTTATTGTTCTCAGCCAAAAGTTTAACAGTCTTTTCACAATATCCACATTCCACAGTGAGGGTCTGTCAGCGCCGAATGAGTTAACCAAATTTCGAGAACCCATGTCAAATTAATAGCTCAAATTATGGTTCTGTGATTTTTTATTTCACAAATACTTCCGGAAGTTCTATGTTCTCAGCCGAGAGCTGAAACTTTTTTCTAAGAAATTTGCATTCCACCACAATGAACTATCCGGGCCGAAAGATAGTTAAGTAGATTTGACAAGGTCATATTGACGGTACAAATTCTGGTTCTTGAATTCTTTATTTACTCTAGAAATTTCAATGTTCTTAAATCTTAACTTTCAGAGCTGTGAGCGCCGAACCAAATATATAAAATTTCGGAGCTTCTTTGATGAGAAATACCTCATCTCTGGACTTTTATGAGATACGTAATAATAAAGTATAAATTTCCGATTTCAATTCTTGTCAGTCCACTAAACCTTTCCGAGAATGGTCATAAATTTCAGTTTCCGCAAAATTTACATTAGCGACGCATGCCATTTTGGTACTCGTACAACTTGTAGACACAGCCTTTTAATTTCGCAAGAGTATTATGACCAGTTGCCACTTTCTTTTAGATTTCCCCACCTCATAGGTGCTATATTACAACAAAACTTAAAACAAAAGATTATTCATCTTTATATTACTACTTTTATTTTTTCTGTATTCGTCCGTTCTTCGCGCTCCTGCCTCCCATCTCGCGTTGCGGCTAAAACTTTTTCAATTTAGAGTTCATCCAAAGCATACAGGGGAGTAATAATGCAAGAAATTATGAAGCAACTAAATTAAAAATTTCTGGCACGTTCCAGTGCTGGCACGCAAACATGTAAGTACTTATACGCTGAGCATCACGCTTCAATGCTTCCATTCTTTGAATTGCTCATTTGTGTAAGGTGTGCGAAATGGCTGACGCAGCTCGCTCGTGGCCGCGTCTAATAATTTAAATGTTAGCCATAACTAAAACACAGATAAACTACAAAGTTTGAAAGTGCGCTTAATTTGTGCCACCAACAACAATGACGATAGGAATATTTAAGAAATACTACTTGCATTTTGTTAGTTTGGCTTCGGCGAATGATTTTATTAAAAGGAGACTGTGAATCTGAAAACTTATATTGGAAATAGGATATTAATAATCTGCTAGGGAATATTAATTTTGGGAAACGGAGAATTGAGAAATGGATAAGAAAATGTATACCATTTCGTTCACAGACCTAGTTTAGATTATCGTCACCGGTATACTCGTAAGTTACCTACTTTCGTGACTTTTTTGGAGGGTGGTTTCTTATAAGAAAATAAAAATTAATTATCTTGAATAAAAAGAGTGTTGAATAATAAGAGTGTTTGAAAAAATTTAATAACTTATTACTATTATTATTGTCACTCGAAGTTGGAACCTCAAAAAAATGCATGTCAAATATTCTTGATTATTCTGAATCTATAGACATGTAATTCTGGTCGGAACTACTGAAGTTAAACTTCAGGGGTAAATAAAACAATGGCGGGCTTTGAAAAAAAGTCCTTTTAGGTTGTAAAATAAAAAGTTAGGGGTGAAATAAATTCTTGTTAGTACCGACGAGAACTATAAGTGTGTGAAACAGTCTGTTAAAATTTGAAAGCAATCGGTTCAGTAGAAAAAAAATTAAAACCCGGGCATACCAGAAAAACAATGTTTTGAAAAAAACGCGTTTAAGGTTCAACAATTCCTAGAGAGAGGACTCCGAGGCGCTCTAGGAAACTCGTTATAACTCCCGAAATATTTCGAATTTCTGTCTGAAATTTTCATATTTTTAAGACATTGTACTTTCAAACTAAGCAAAAGTTACCAAACTACTACCTTAAATCATTAATATCCGCCCATTTTCTAAAATGAGACTTATTGTCATTATAATATTAAAGGATAAACTTGTAGCCCCTTTATTTTTTTTAGAAAAAAACTACCCACGTTCTTTTTTGCGTTGTAGACTTCAGTTTTTCTGTTTGTTGGGTTTGCTTCCGAGCCACTATCCATCTTCCAAAAGAATAGTTGAATTTAATGGTTCAAAAACTGTGCAGTAACGTGGCAAGTCGAGGGTTAATGAACATTTATGTGAGGCGGTGCGCCGACCAGTTCGAAAATGGAGTCGCCTCAACCGAAATATGAAATTGTGTTTCGTATCTATCTTCAACTTTTCTTTTTGGGATTTTTATTTTTTGGCTCGATGTACAAAATGCAGTTTGTTAACTCCCTTTCAAAGTGCCAGTCGAAGATAAGATTTCGACCCATAGTTGAGAACTGATAACCTTTGAACATAGGGCGGTGAGGTATTATATCACGAAAGCCTTTTGTTTTATCTTAGTTGTATTTTTAAAAGCATAACCTTCTAGTCGAACGGTATCAGGTTTTACATCTGCGCGTTTTACTATTATTTATATTAACTTTTCGTTTAGTATTATAAGCAGAGGTTGAAGCACCCTTTATGTCTCTTTCGAATTTATTGCATAACATATTCTTTGAAAACTTGAATAGGCCTCTTTGTTTTGTACCCAACTTCCATTTCTCTTGTCATCATCATCATCTTGATAATTTTTCCTCTACCAAGCTTTTGCCAGATTAAGATTAAATTATCTTGGAAAACACACCTTTGGTGAACTTAGGGAAATAGACGAAATTGTTATTAGCCGCATTAAAAAATTTGTGATAAGCTTAAAAACGTGTTGTCAATCTGTGAGAAGCTAATGCCTCATTTCTTGTAGTTTTAATATCACATAGGGTCAGATCTCAGAGCTGTTGAGGTATGATTCCACTTTGTGGGAAGATCAACCCTTCCACCTAACCAGCACACCAATATAGTTGAATTTTTATTGTATTGAATCTTAGGTCTTAGTCCATGATGTACGAGTATGTGGGCCACCAAAGTAAATTTTAGTACCTGATTGCCAACGCCTCAAATTTAAATTGATTCTTAGGTCCTATTCTGTCATCTCAAATATTAGGTTGTCAAATATCTCCCTTCCGCTTTTTTGCTCTTTATTCAATGCTCTATAAAAAGTGTTACAGTGATAGGGGTTAGTTCAAATATGCGGCGTTTTGTTTAATAATCTGTTTCCATCTAGACGGTAACTTGCGAAGAACACGGACAGCCACTTTTCACAAGCCCTTTTTTTCAATTTTGAGTTCAATTTTACATCAACAAGAACGTTCGCCATGGAGTAGAATAGGTGGTAATCACTTGGCGCTATGTCCGGGCTATATGGTGAATGCAATGAAACCTCCCATTCGAGCTCCCGTAGCTTCTGACGAGTCATCAACGAAGTCTGTGGGCTGGCGTTTTCCTGGTGAACAACTACACCCTTCCTTTTGGTCAATTCTGGGCGCTTCTGGTCGATCGTCTGCTTCAAGCGGTTCAGTTGTTCGCAGTGGATGGTAGAATTAATATTTTATTCAAAATAGTCTCTTTCTCCTTCAATACAGTTTTTTGCGTGGTTTAAAAGCATGTCAAAACGAGTGTGTTAACTCGTTGGCCGGTATGACCGCCAATATGCCAGTGCAAGCCTTTTAAATGGCATCTACGTCTGCATAACGCTTTAATTTCATGGGTGAATGCTTTTTATCGAAGAGGAAGAAGTCGCACGGTGCCACATCAGGTGAAACCGGGGAGTGGTTAATGGTTGAAATTTGTTTTTTGGTCAAATAATCGGTCACAAGCGATGACAGAATGTTGGATTCTGAGCAATTTTTGGTCGTCAGTCAATTTGAGCGGAGCAAACCGTGCACACGCTTTTCATAAGCCCAAATGTTCGCTCAAAATATGATAAATCGAGAAACATGCGTCTAAGGTCAAGCGATGCCTTGAAATGCCTCTGATCTGTAGGAGTTTAAAGATAAAAAATCAGGATTGTCGTGTATTTTCTATGGAAAATTTTTACATGCCTTGGTCCAGTTCTTAATGTTAATATTTAGAGCTAAAATTTTCAGGGAATTTTTTTTAGTGTATTTCCAAGAAAATTTGTGGGACTGAAAAAAATTAATAGTTCAAAAAAAAAAAAAAACACCCTAATGTATATAAAAACGGGGAAAGTAATGTAGTTAAAATTATTTTCGAAAACTCATAATAATTGAGTATTGTAATACATTTAGAATAGATGATATTTTTGGTAATATAAAATAGGTAAATATTTTACATAATAAAAAAATATATACATTAGGCCGGGTCGATTTGTGGTGAGGCAAAAAAATCGCTCATTGCTCTACGAAAATCATATTCTAGGGATCAAAATAAGATATTTTGCCGAAGGAACCATACCTCTGAAACGAATTCTGATGTCCCCCAATTTGGGTCGAACTTTTGGGTAGGGGCAAATTTTGAAAAATCCCACTTTGACCCATTTAGAGTGCTCCAATCGAGTCCAAATGTATGACCGACCCAAAGTAACTTTGGACGGCCGATCCACTCATGCCAGTGGCACACCTCCTGGAACTCCCCTGGGGGGTTCCCATACAATCATTTCAAAAAATCACCATTTTTGGTGATTTACATGAAAAAATCAGCTAAATTGCTATGTTTTTTCTTTATTTTTATTTATTTACTAGCTGACCCCGCAGCCGTTGTCCTGCGTGAAATTATGTAGTTTGAAATGAAAAGAAAGTTAAATTTATCATTTAATTTTTTTTTTTAATGTAACGCAGCCTCATAAACAACATTTTTCGGTTTCTGTTCCGGTGTACAGAAAAGATGGTTTTCCAACTCGGGAGCACGCTACGGTCATGTGAAAAACATAGCATTTCCAAAATTATGCCTCACACTATGCGACTATCTTTAGGTCCTGTTGATTGTCATCTCAAATTCAATTTTCAGTAGAAACGGAATACGTTTGAAATGAAATGAGAAATCGTTAGACCTCAAAGGAATTCGTAGAATCAAGCATTCTGTCCCTTTGTACTCGATAGGTGCGTCACAATCAGTCGGGTTCCATTACACAGTTTCGGCGCATGACGATTGGGAAACATAATAACGCCAGATCCTACTTTGAGACGCAAATGATGCGGTGGCATACCAAGCCTGTCCAAGGAATTTAGGGATACCACTGGATAATTCACGGCGTCGTCTTCATAGTCAAGACGATCGATCGATTTGTATGAGCGCAAGTCTCCCGGAACTTGACTTTGAATCTTCCAGCTGAAGTCAACAACATCGGTATTTTTGGCAGCTAACATTGTGCGTACACTTAAGGAATCGTAGTTGTGGTAATTTGGACAATGTTCAAATATTTGTGATGAGTTCATCCTTCGTGAATTGATAAAGGGAAGATGGAATTGATATCGAACCACCGGAAGTATCAACCGAAATTGAACCATTTCCAATTTTTAGCGAAGACGATGTAAAATGTCTTTGACAATGTCGAGGTTTATATCGAAAAGTATGCGAACTTCATTTTCATTCCAGTGTTTAGCGTGTTTCAGCATTTGTAATTGCTGGCTTACTTCTCCAAAACTTGCACATATTCCCATATACTATTCACAGTAAGCAATGACTCAAATAAAGTTGAACCGCGTACATTAATCAATAGCAACCGAAGGTAGAAACAATCGCCTTTTTTCGGGTGGATTGTGTAAATTCGTCCTAATGCATTAGACACCTGGATGTCAATCTACTGGTTGGCCTTGCTTTCTGCGTAACTATTTCTTCGACGATGCATTCCATGTACAATATCAAGGTATTTTCGAATAGAGTAATGTTCTAACAAACACATCACTGACGAAAGTTAAGAAAAAACTCGTCAATGTTAATTTTGTTGCTGGCGATGTTTCCACTGGCTATACTGTATTCTTTGGGTTAAAATACACTCTTTAGACATTCTCCAAATTAACTGCGAGACGCACAACAGTCGGAAAACGTTCATGAATTGCAAAAGTAAATACCCTACAAAGCGCTTTATTACAGTTCACGTATCGACCGTATCGTTCAAGACCAATAATCGCCATGTTGCTTCCTTTGGTGACGTACTTACAAACGTATGCCTTGGGCTACTAATTTATGTTGATGCCAAAAAGAACGCCGACCGATATTAGCGTGACCTCTTCGTGGCATCGTAACAAATTACAATCTGTAATTGATCACTTAGTGTGAAACACACATGAAGTTTTCACTAAATAATTTTCAAAAAATTTTGAAGCAAACGACAAATTTGAATGATTCAAATAATTGAAAAACAAAACAAAAAAATTTGTATGGAAAAAATTAACTTTTTGGAATTTTGCAATTTACCGACTTTTCCTCACAAAAAGCGTACAGATTTTTTTATTTTTAAACTTTCCCCGATCCATATCGAACATTTTCTGAAAATTTCACCAAAATTGGCTCAGTCGTTCCCTTAGCGTTACTAATAAACAAACATTCATTCGTTTGTATGGGAAAAATAAAAGTGCTGTTTTTAGGGGTTTTCCGGCAATTATTCGATTTTTTTCTCCGCATAAACCATCCCTGATCCTCAACGAACATTTTAAAAAAAGAATTATCAAATTTGGTTCAGTCGTATTAAAGTTATGAGCGTACATACATTTTGGCGATTCATTTTTATTTATATAGATTTATAATAATATCTATTTTTTCTCTTAAGAAATTTATTTAGTCAGAACACATGTAAGTGAAAAAAATTAATTTAAGTGAGTTATAGAAAAGAAATTAAAAAAAATTATTGTTTGAAGTCTTTTTTACTTCCAAGTCTGCGCAATTTCGCACGGCTCTCTAATGTCGTCGCCATTACAGCATCTACATTTTCCGGTATAACCCGTTTGGAAACGATAGCTAGCAATTGAACATGTCGTTCCGTTCCTTGTATGTGTGATGGAATTTTTGGATCCGAGAATGTACAATTTTCCCTGGTTTCATGTTAGCCAGATCCACCGAAACCACGCCGCTAGAAATTGCATGGGCCATGTCGTATAAGTACTTCGAATCGGTTGAAAATTCTTTTTTTTTTCTGGAGCAGGGGGCATATTTTGCAACTCAATTTTCTGGAAGCCGTCCACCACCTAAAAGTATATAATAATAAAATAATTAAAAATGGTTGACAATTAAAATAAATGAGTGATAGCAATAACTTACCGGAAGAGTTTCACAAGTTTCGATTTGACGGCTCAGTTTTCCTGTTGCCGATCTTGGTCCAGTGCTGATTGATTTATCCAAAGCTTCAAACAAATGCCGAAGTTCGTTGAAGTGTAGAAGGCAAACAAACCAATGCAATGGTCTTTTTAACAGCAATTCGAATCGTCGTATAATTCCACCGTGTGGGCCAGTGTTTGTTGGCTCACCGTCAGTGCATATTCCAATTAATGTATGTTTTGTATTCAGCGGTTTCATGTTCCAGTCTTATGTAACCAATCAATTCAGATTTGGATTCTCTCAAAATAACAAGATGAGGTTCTTTTACCATCCTAGTATGATACTTCTCATCAATTTTATCTATCGTTAAAGTATCATCTTTTCTGCCATCGAATGAAAACGCTAACAAATTGGTATCATCTAACCGTTTGCGAAGCTCTTCTTGTCTGCATTACTCTTTTTCTCTGCGAACTTTCGATTTATCCATGATGAGAGGTTTCCCATGCTTATCTTTAATTTTAAAATCTTGCAAAAGAGCGGTTCCCTATGCTGATGCTACTCTGTCAGGCACACCAAATCTGTCACATACCAAGGCAAAGTTAAAACAATAGTATCTCTCTGTGTATTGTGAACTTGTGCTTCTATCCATATCTTCTTGAACTTGTGGCGGTGCGTATGTTGAATCATAGGGATCTTGGTATGTTGGCATTGATGACATAGACGTTGCTCCTTGCCCTTCAGTTTCCATCATAAATGCATTCATTGTTAGTCTTTTCTGATTATGTTGATCGTGCATGAACTCTTTGAGGCGTTCGGGAACCCAGCCGCATGCACATGGAGCTGCTTCCAAACCGCATTTACATGTTCCAATGTAAAAAATTGTTTCCAGAGATTTTACATACTCTGTAAATTGTTGGGTGTTGTTTCTTCTCTTAATTTGCTCTTGATACTTGTCAAGCAATTTATTCAATTTATTACATACACTTTCTTCAGCATTATTTCCATACCAAGCTTTTCCCAAATTCCAATCAACTTATCTTGTGCTTGAATAGTGAATGATTTATGGGAAAACTTTTTTGTTCTGTTTTAGCACGTTCGCTTAAGTAAAAATAATATCTCAAGATATCCAGATGGGTTGGTAAATTAAGATCAGTCAAATCAGTAGACACACCAAAAACAGTAAAATCATGCTTGGGTATATGACTCATTGGGTTTTCGATAGTTGTTGATGTAGTTGCTTCATCTTGCGGTGTAGAGGATGGTGGATTCATTGTAAACTTTTTGAGGTAATAAGAATGAAATGGTAATTGTAAAGTAAGACGCGTAGCGTTTCGGTTGTTAAATAGAACTCAGCTCTGGTTGCCCAGAGCTCCTATATTGATAGCATTCCTTATCCTAATTTATGTATGCACCACATGCTAAGTGCATACACACATCTTAACACTAATCTACTGTACATACCGACAGTATGCACACATATCTTACATAAGTGTTTTCAAGGGCAAACGCAATTGTCTATTGTTAGTTTAAGATCATTTGCGATCTTCAGGTCAAACATAATTGTTTCTTGTCTATTGTTAGTTTAGGATCATTTGCGATCTCAAGGGCAGACAATCCTTTATATTGCATACATTAAATACTAAGGTCACTAATCAATATACCCGAAATGAACATTTATTACATTGTTGATAGAAATGGGTATTTGTAAATACATATCTACGTTTAAGATTAGATTCGTATGCGCTGGCGATAATGAACATAAATATTTGAACTATGATATTTGTATCCTTACAAAAATATCTTCTTTATAATTAATTAATTTCTTTTCTATAACTCACTTAAATTAATTTTTTTCCTTTACATATGTTCTGACTAAATAAATTTCTTAAGAGAAAAAATAGATATTATTATAAAGAAAAAACATAGCAATTTAGCTGATTTTTTAATGTAAATCACCAAAAATGGTGATTTTTTGAAATGATTGT
This sequence comes from Bactrocera zonata, assembly GCA_037783105.1. Taxonomy (NCBI): domain Eukaryota; kingdom Metazoa; phylum Arthropoda; class Insecta; order Diptera; family Tephritidae; genus Bactrocera; species Bactrocera zonata. The sequence continues at coordinate 165,223 of JBAWJQ010003003.1, forward strand.
ATGGGGAACCCCCCAGGGGAGTTCCAGGAGGTGTGCCACTGGCATGAGTGGATCGGCCGTCCAAAGTTAGTGGGGGTCGGTCATACATTTGGACTCGATTGGAGCACTCTAAATGGGTCAAAGTGGGATTTTTCAAAATTTGCCCCTACCCAAAAGTTCGACCCAAATTGGGGGACATCAAAATTCGCTTTAGAGGTATGGTTCCTTCGGCAAAGTATCTTATTTTGATCCCAAGAATATGATTTTCATAGAGCAATGGGCGATATTTTTGCCTCCCCACCAATCGACCCGGCCTAATGTATATATTTTTTTATTATGTAAAATATTTACCATTTTTATATTACCAAAAACATCATCTATTCCAAAAGTATTACAATACTCAATTATTATGAGTTTTCGAAATTAGTTTTAACTACATTACTTTCCCCTTTTTTATATACATTAGGGTGTTTTTTTTTTTATTTGAACTATTAATTTTTTTCAGTCCCACAAATTTCCTTGGAAATACACTAAAAAAAATTCCCTGAAAATTTTAGCCCTAAATATTAACATTAAGAACTGGACCAAGACATGTAAAAATTTTCCATAGAAAATACACGACAATCCTGATTTTTTATCTCTAAACTCCTATAGATCAGAGGTACATATAATTTATTTAATTATTATCTAATTCACTTTATTAATATATTTCTTAAAATATTTGATTTTAGATTTATAAAGTCACTTGACGCAACAAGTGCCAAAATGATTTGCATAAAATTTTTTTGTTTGAATTATTCAATTAATTCAAATATTATGACAGAAAATAGCAAAAAAGAAAAAAAACAACAAACACATGTGGGAGCTGTAGCACATGAAAATTTTCATTAGCTCTGCTGAGCTACCGCTTCCAATTTTTCGCTACCGCTACGCCAGAGCATAGCACAGAATTTAATTTTTTGCTCCCGCTCCAGCTATAGTTTTTTACCTAACAAAACTCGGAGCAGAGTAGAGCATTTCTTTTACATTGTTATGCTTAGACTATGCTGTGGCTCCCGGAAAAGTGAGAGCGGTAGCGATAGCATAGTAATAATTCTAGAAATTTTGCTGCTACGGAGTAGTAAATGAGTACCCTGGTTTCGATGGAATTTCCGGTGATTACGGATTTTGATTGGTCCACATGCTGATCGTCATTTATGTCCTCACGATCACTTTGAAAACGTTGAAACCACTCGTGCGCTCTACTACGGGATAGGCAATCATCGCCATAAACTTGTTTCATCAATTGAAACGTTTCGGTAAAAGTTTTACCAATTTTAAAACAAAATTTAATGTTGTCTCTTTGTTTGAAGCTCGATGGCACAAACATACTGACACTTAAACCGCAATAAATTCACTTCCACTTGGTTAAGGGCCATGAAATTCTGACTGGGCAATTGAAGATAGCAGATTCTAACGTACCAGTCCACATACAGCTGGCGCCACCAGGGGCGTTTACTCTGAAACGCGCCTTGTATATTGGCTTAAATTATATTTGTGTCCTAAAATCCTTTCAATATTAAGCTATTAAGGCTGTTAGGATATTAGCAATGAAGATATGTATATGCCGAATTGGGACAATGGTTTTCTTAAGCGATTTGCTGTTTGGTAGACAACAGTAAAGTGTGGAGCATTTTTCCAATCATAATGGTACTGTAATAATTATTTAACGACAAATTTATTTATGTGTTTATTTTGTTTTTCGTTTTTACAAAAACTCGACTTCGCTACCAGCATTGTCTCGTCTTGGTAACTGAGATAGTTCCTAGAGCAGAGGTAGATATCCATCCTTTTCTTCCTTATAATTTTGGTTTGGCATATTCTGAAAATAAAATTCAACATTAAAGTGAACTAAGAAAAAAACGATATCGGCCCAACCGGCGGTAACTTTGCTTCGCTTCTCTGAGGGACGCCAATCGTGCTGATTCGGCATTAAAGGCTAGGCCCAGCAAGGAGGGGTTGACAGCGAAAGCAAAAGACCATGAAAGACTTAGCAGCCAACTAATTTCGAAGAAGGTATGTTAATAACGTGAATTTAATTTCACCGGATGGAAAAACTATCGTTCCTTTTGCCAAAGGAATATTCCCAATTGTGCCTAGATGTTTTCTGTCGCTGTAAAAATTAATGAAGGTTTAGCTTGGTCTTTTGTAACGAAAATTTATCTTATATTTGTCTTATACTGAGAGTCTTTGTTTCTTCTCGCTTCATAAGTTCTTTTTAATGTATTGAATTGGTGGGCTGTTATTTGCCACCTTACCACTGATCTCTCTGCAATGCAAAGCGCTCAGTCTTATACTACACACTAACCAACAAACAGCTGTCTATTTTAATCTACCTTATAGCGTCGCAGCAATTTTATTGGTTTCTACGCTTTACCTAAACTTCCTTAAAAGTACCCTTAGCCATTTACTTATTTATCATTTCCAATTTAACTCTTTGCCGTGGTGAGATTCATTGCATCACTTTTACCCCATAAAGTGTAATTACTTTTTCCACCTGGGCATTGTTAAGCGATGCGTATGTGGGTCGCATCATTTAAAGATAAGGAAATATATGTACAAATTAATTCCCGCAACAAGGGAATTTTGAAAAAAATATATGTTTTACATCCGCGAACGCGCGGATGAAATGAGAACACGTGTGGTTCTTTTGGATTGCCAAATACAAATCAATCTTTATTTCTGAAATACTAATATATATACATTTTGGTATTATTATCTTAAAGCTAAGGCTGAAGTTAAGCATCAGCTTAATTGAATCCAGAACAAAGAGTTAGTTACAATTTTAGCTGTGACAGCAAATTCTAGCAGAACGTTAAGCGTTCTGTTTTCTTCACGATTGTTATTGTTATGCCTTCTGGTGAGGGCGAGCGATACTGTTTTGATAATAATGGATTATTGGATTCAGAACGGAAAAAGCATTTCCAATTCTTAAATAATCAAAAACGTTAATTATATTTCTAATTTATGAGACAGTGTAGTTGCAAAGTGCAAAGATTCAACCATAACTGTAAGGTAAGGTTTCTATGCGGAGGCTATCGTTAACTTACATATGTATAAATTTGTTAGTCAGAGGGGGATATGTAGAGATGCATATACTATGTGAATATGTAGGAATGTACTATATTAAATATAAAAGGAACATAAATTTAAATGACCCTTTTAAACTTAAGAAGGCTATTTTAAATTAGTATTCCTAATGCGTACACAATTAAGGGGTTAGGGGTAGTCAGAATTTTCAAAAAATATATATTTTTGTTTTGCATTTTCGTTAAGTGTAATATCTTAAAAATATTCTTTGAAAATTTTACGTTGATCCGATAATTAGTTCTTGAGTTATTCGACAAATAACAAAGAGAGCTAGAGCACATCAAAGCGCTAGTTAAGGAACATATTCCTTATAATACTTGTAGTAGTAAACATCAAAACAACCTTTTGTTTCAGTAAACAGAATCCATCAAGACACCACTGAGTTGGAACAATTGAAGTGCACTATCACTACAATAAACAATCCTAAACAAGCAAACATCAAAACAACCTTATCTTGGAACAATAGAAATCTACTATCAGTACAACCAATAATAAAGGGTGATTTTTTAAGAGCTTGATAACTTTTTTAAAAAAAAAAACGCATAAAATTTGCAAAATCTCATCGGTTCTTTATTTGAAACGTTAGATTGGTTCATGACATTTACTTTTTGAAGATAATTTCATTTAAATGTTGACCGCGGCTGCGTCTTAGGTGGTCCATTCGGAAAGTCCAATTTTGGGCAACTTTTTCGAGCATTTCGGCCGGAATAGCCCGAATTTCTTCGGAAATGTTGTCTTCCAAAGCTGGAATAGTTGCTGGCTTATTTCTGTAGACTTTAGACTTGACGTAGCCCCACAAAAAATAGTCTAAAGGCGTTAAATCGCATGATCTTGGTGGCCAACTTACGGGTCCATTTCTTGAGATGAATTGTTGTCCGAAGTTTTCCCTCAAAATGGCCATAGAATCGCGAGCTGTGTGGCATGTAGCGCCATCTTGTTGAAACCACATGTCAACCAAGTTCAGTTCTTCCATTTTTGGCAACAAAAAGTTTGTTAGCATCGAACGATAGCGATCGCCATTCACCGTAACGTTGCGTCCAACAGCATCTTTGAAAAATACGGTCCAATGATTCCACCAGCGTACAAACCACACCAAACAGTGCATTTTTCGGGATGCATGGGCAGTTCTTGAACGGCTTCTGGTTGCTCTTCACCCCAAATGCGGCAATTTTGCTTATTTACGTAGCCATTCAACCAGAAATGAGCCTCATCGCTCATCGGACACGGACGCGAAACACATTTCGAACCGAACACTGATTTTGGTAATAAAATTCAATGATTTGCAAGCGTTGCTCGTTAGTAAGTCTATTCATGATGAAATGTCAAAGCATACTGAGCATCTTTCTCTTTGACACCATGTCTGACATCCCACGTGATCTGTCAAATACTACTGCATGAAAATCCTAACCTCAAAAAAATCACCCTTTAATATCCCAAATAGTTATTTACTAGTAAACAACCAGCATCTCACTAGTACAAGTGGCACTAAGATACATACATGTAAAGAAACCTAAACAAATAATATAATCTATATCTAAAAAAAACTATCATCTAGTAATAAGTAAACATACTAGTTAGTATAAATAGAAGTAAGAGCGATGTAATAAGTTAGTCTTAAGAGTATAAATAAAGAGTACACATTTCGGTACAGCTCAAAACATATTCTTTTGACTCATTTTTACTCAATGTAAAAATTAACTCGCTATTGTGAAACTTTAAACGCGTTTTTCTCAAAACTATATTTTTGAACTGTTGACAACTGTAACTCAAAAACCGCTCAGTAGATTTTAATGAAATTTATACCGCTGTTAGAATACATTATGATCGAATGATGTTTTTTTTTAAATTTCGATTGTTTTAAGACCAATTAACTGTTGATTTTTTCCCAAAAATTTAGAAAAAAGATTCCTGAGGCCACCATTTTGTTAATTTTTGGAAAAAATAAAATCCTTTGATCAGGCAGGGGATTATCTATTTACAAAGCTAATTTTTTTTGTCCGATTGATTTTGGATGAATCTCTAAGGACTTATGGTTGTCACCGCAAGTACCTTTTTTTGGAACTAGGTCAACACAACTTTGGAAATTAATTTTTTTTTTAATTTTCGTGACTTCAAGTCAACACATTCTACAATAATGCCGTATTACTACTTTTATAAAATAACACGATTTAATAGCAAAAAAAAATACTGAAAATTCTAATTTTTTCGTACCTCTGACTACCCCTAACCCCTTAAGTTGTTTAAGGTAATAGAAAACCTATTTCAAGTACTTAGGCCCAAGTCGAGGGAAACTTTCAAATTATTTTGGAAAACAGGAGAGAGGCGTTCCAGTTTAAAAAAATCCTAAGTTTTCAATGATGCAAAAAAGTGCAGCATCAAAATAATTCGACATACTGAGAGGGTCTGTTTGGCTAGCCTCAAAATTTCGACATCTTTGGCTTTCGTTCCAACCTATTCAGCCACCCTATTCAGGCTAGAAATAGGTAAAAATACTGGAAGCTTATATTTGCTGACGTTGAGCGTTAAATACCAAGATTTATTCTTTGGCACAACAACCGTAGGCGGGTCTGGTCTGAGAACACAAAACACCACCAGTCAGTCGCCTCTATCCTTTTCGTGGATTGTACATCTCAATTGCAGCAGTTGGCTTGGTTAGTCGAAATGGCTTTTCGCTAAATCAACGTGATCCATGCCCTTGTCTAACCAGCACATGCATTGTTTTTTCTCCTCTTACTAAATCAACGTAGCAGTAAAGCTCATAAAGTTCGTGGTTCCATCTTCTCCGTTACTTATCGATTACGACTTCTGGTTCCGGGATAGACCAAGTCCTTAACTTTTCATTTACAGCTACCAACAAAGGCGTAGTTCAGGAAACGGGAGGAACATTTGTTTGTGATCGTCAGGTACTTCATCTTGACCTCGTTTACAACAACACAAACCTCTTTGACTTCTTTTTTAGGTTTGAAAAAGGCTAAGCTGACGTCGCTATTATTAAGATCTGTGATGTCAATATAATTTGCGTAACCCAATTACATTGTCTTTTTATTGTCTCTTCTTTCTTAAAAAGCAAAGACCACGCCCTCAGGTGTGTTAAAAATTAAAGTGCTCTCAAAAATTTACTTTATATTTTTAAATTTATATTCCTTATTGCAACGTCGTCCCACAAAGTTGTTGTTTTCTTAATTATTAATTGTTATGAAATTTGCAGTGAATATTTAGCAAACTTTTACTGGTCACTGGCGAAAATCCACACGCGCACTCGAAAATAACATTAATACTTTATAAGTGAGCACTTGGTTGGTCGTTCGTGCTATAGTGGCCAAGCACATTAGCAATAACTTTCTACAACAATGGCACAACACAGTAGAGGAGATCATGTGACAATGGTGGAGTGCACTAATGGCACGAGAAAACGGCACAGTAAAGCGCAATTGGAAAATCTGGCAAAGGAATGGAATGAAGTGATCTCATTGGGACAGTTTAAGGTTTTAGTATGACTAGAAAAGAAGAGGTATAACTTATACTAGTGAAAGTACGAGTATTATTTGCGTAGAGACGTTAAGGATAGGCAGTAGTAAAAAATGCAGATATCGAACCTTTGCTAAGTTGAGGTCCCTACTCTTCCAAAGGCAACTCTAGAGCATTACTTTTGATCTGATAACACTCTCCTTGCTCACGCTGCTGAAATCGAATTTTGTTTTTCGTAGTGTATCTACTTTCAATATGAGCTTCAAGCACGAAAGAGAACTGAAGGAAACATAGTTTTCATTTGAAGGTGGAGACATTTTCTGTACCTAAAGAAACGGCTTAGCGAAAAGTGTCTTTAAGATTGGACGATATTAGGCTGGTGGATGCTACAAAAGCGTGTTTAAGCCGGAGTTTGGGGTTAAATGGACTTCACAGCTTAAGGGGAATAGTTGGTCTAGTGTTTAATCCTGGCATACTAGTTGTGTCCACGCATTTAGTAGATCAGACTTGACAGTGACTGAAAGGAATATAATTAGACGTCATTTGACCAAGTGAGATGAGTTAATAATAAAGCAGAGGCAAACAATTTTTGCAGCGGTTAGACGATCATTTGCAAAGACAAAATCATCAGTATCGTAGAATGGAGTCTAAAATCTCTTCACTCACTATTGTAGTTGCCCCTGAAAGAGATGGATATCGACTTGGAATTCAATGGAATTCAAGTTGGTGGCATAAGCATCTGTTGTACTCCAGTCAAAACCCTCATACATTTCTCCACAACCACCGATTAGGAAGTTATAACTAATAACAGCCCAACCCAAGGAGTGCATGTCGTAACTGTACAGGTAAATACTGCGCAATTGTTGGGAGCGGATCTGGCGGTGTGATGTATAACAGCATAGGACAAATGAATAGCCAAGGCAAAGTGGAAAGTGGCGAAACAATCAAACCAATTTCGCCTAACTGAAAAGCTTCGCACTAAAGGTGAATATTTATCCGTTAACTGTAAGTAAAATCAAAAACTAAACGTTGATATCTGCCGAAGTTCTAGCAAAGTCATTCCAATGCCTTCCCCCTTAACCATTACAAAATTCTTAACATTTTAAAGTCCCTCATCCGACCTTGCATTTCTCAAACCATTCACCTGCTTTTCATTTTACCTACATCTTCACTGGTTACCGCACCAACATTCAAGTGCATCAACAAAAGTTAATATCCCCAAAGAGACACTTGACTTGCGTGCAAACTATTGGCGAACACTTGAAAGTGGCTGCAAGTGGCAAACAAAGAAAGAATATCACGAGTACTTAGTCACCTTAGGGATAGTGTACTACTAGAGTGAGTACACTGTAGAATGACGTTGACGAAGTTTAAGGTTTCTCTGTTGGGTTGCTGGCGACTAGCAGCTGGCGCTTGACGGTGTTCGTTTAATGGCTGATGGCTGAGAATTGGCCATTGGTGAACAACTGCCAGTTCTTGTTGGTTGTTTGCCATTTTGTTACACAGTTATTTACTATTGTTGACGAAAAGCAGTCTTTTTGGAGAGTTCGATGCTTGAGCTGGTTGTTGTGGTCATGACTTTCGGTGGGTGCTGTATTAGAAGGCATTGCATTTATTGTGGTGGAGCGAGATTCAAAACAGTACCAAGCTGCATGAGAAATTTCTAAGTTTATTCGAATAGCTGGACGTCAATAGCTTCTTGCTACCTTACTTAGTTCTGAGATCCCAATATGTTCTATGATAATCCCAACAACGAGACTCAGCAGCATATCAATACTCGTATCTGCTAAAAAATATCAGAAAAGTAACACGAGCTCTTTACTTTCTTCCTTTTTTTGAATAAGTCTGATTAGCATAAGAACTTCCGAAACTGCCTTGAAGAAGCGTCAATGATAATCAGAGCCGTAATTTCTAGGCTGGCTCTTCATGTTGGACTTGTTTTACCTATACAAAGAGTTTACCTAAAAAATATTGGAGCAAGTATTTTCTTCCTTTTACCAAATTCATCAAGGTAATTTACTGTTTTGATAATTGACTTTTAAGACGTATTTGGCTTAAGCAAATAAAGCTTGCTATGAGAATAGGTGGAAGCTGGAAACGAAATCTGGTCTCTTTGAAAATTTAAGCAAAAAATACCATATCTAAAAAGTTATAACTTTTCCTTATTAATTCCTGTTGTCTGCTTTGTTGTTTATAGTGAATATTTTAAAGGTATGGCGAGTTTAATAGGCAAATTTTGCATTGAGTTAAACAGCCGAGTCCATGTAAATGAGACGGATGCAAACCTACCTGTAACGTCACTGTACAATCCAAAAACTAATACCAGTTCTACCATGTTCTCATGGGGTTTTCTCGATTCCGCTAGATCACAGATCCGCTTTGGAAAGCTATTGCTCATGGTTCAAAGACATAATTATAGTTGAATCACCTCCAGTTTAAAAAAGTAGCTTTGTTTTCTCCATACGGTATAGATTAGTTAAACTCTCCGTTGTTATTATTCTTGTTGTACTCAAGTAAAAGCTTTCCATTAACTAGATACTTTCACACTCATTACAATAGCTGCTTTGTTGTTTTTAACCTGCCACACAACTTTTAATGTGGCTAACTCAATCAAACCTACATTACTTTGCACCGACGGCAACAAAGTATCAAGGCAACAGCAAAACAACAACAATTTTGTTGTTGAAAAATCAATGGCGTCCCTATGTCGTAGTATTTCTAACTCCTTCCTGCTTAATCAGTGCGTCGTTGTGCCAACAGCTGCACGCGTTGAAAGTTTCAAAGTATTTGCCACTAAAAATTGGCAGTTCTACATTGATGTAGCTTCTAAGTGTCAGGGGCATGAAGTCAAGTTGCAAGTTGATTCTAGCATTAGTGGTCGCTGCAGTGTTGTTGTGTCAAGGGCAGGTAGACAGCTGTCAGCTCATTCGACGTACTTACATATTGTCCCTTGTGGTATTATTGTTCGTGCTTCTCTCTCTCTATAACTATTTTTTCACGCTCTCAATAGCAATCTTCTTCGCTCTTTCTATCTCTTTTTTTTCATAAATTTGCATTTCCCTTTCAACATGTTTTCCCTATTGCCTGTCGGCTTCTTGTCACCGGCTCGCCGTCGGTTTAAATAATTTACTCCTCATAGCCCTTTACCCTTCAGTACTACCTTTCATCGTCATTAACTTTTTGTTTGTTGCGGTTTCATTAGGAAAAAGCTAATTACCAAGTCTAAAAACGTTGTCAATAACGTCAAATTTACGAGGGTTTTATCAGAAAAAAACTTTGCAAAGAATAGCTAAAAATAAGAAGAACCCAAGAGCTCTTAGTATGGAGTCAGCGACCTTTTTTTATTTAACTATATTGTTATTAGTTATTAATAATTACATCAGCAACGAACTCTGATCTAATACCAGATTAAAACCGCAAAATGTAGGATGTAAAAATTAATTAAATATTGTTTGCATGTATTAGTTGGAACTTGAACGGGGTTGCGCCAGGAGACTTAAACGTAAATAAGCTATTCCGACTAAAAGGAGAGGAAAAGCATATAGATTTCACTACTACCCTTTGCTGCAGATGGCAGCAGTAGGGTTTCTCGTCCCAACAAATGAAGGTCTTAAATGATACCAAACCACTGGCTCTTCACACGAGGGACAACATTACCAAAAGGGTAAACTTCACAATGAAGTTTAAAATTACGCTTGGCAGTAAAAATGAGTGAAATGATTCTATGCTTGATTAGATATAGTACTATTAAGTGATATACTGACGGCTCGATAACTTCGAAAGAAATTGGTACAAGGATCGCAGGAACGCGCATCAACCTTTCCCTACTTACGGGACGTTTACGGAGTATTTTCCAAGCAGAAGCTTTTGTTATAGGACGGTGTGTCCAGGCATACGCCAGTCAAAATTAATGATAGCAATCTTCGGAGAGACAAATTTTACACTCGTAACCTGCTTTTGGAGGATGGAGTCATGTGTAGAAGTTGTAGGATGGAGTCGTGTGTAGAAGTTCATGCAAATGAGGAAAGTTCTCTGATCGCCATTAACTTGGAAGTGGCCAGAAACGATTCTTTTACATATGACTCAAGCAACTCACGACTTCCGGTCTTTGACCAAGTATCCTCTGGGTAGCCTAAGAACATCCCTTTGAAGACGAGCTAAAGTGAGAAGGCCCTACTTAGGGTTGTGCGCTGGGTTTGGGACCCGCCACGTAAAAAAACACCCCCAATGAAAAACAAACGACAGCCTCGGATAAGTGACCCTTGACCCTTTTGATGACAACCATGGCAAACGATTTGAGAACTATGATTTGAGGGCATGCACCTGGAATGCCCGGTCCCTTAATTGGGAAGGTGCCGCTGCCCAGCTGGTTGATGTCCTCGTGTAAATAAAGGCTGACATCACCGCCGTCCAAGAAATGCGATGGACGGGACAAGGACAGAGACAATTAGGTCCTTGTGACATTTACTACAGTGGCCATATAAAGGAGCGCAAGTTTGGTGTTGGATTCGTGGTGGGAGAGAGACTCCGTCGCCGAGTACTATCATTCACTCCTGTGAATGCACGTCTAGCCACAATCCGCATCAAAGCGAGGTTCTTCAACATATCGCTGATTTGCGCCCACGCCCCGACGGAAGAGAAGGACGATGTGACCAAAGATGCCTTTTATGAGTGCTTGGAGCGCACTTATGAGAGATGCCCCCGCCACAATGTCAAAATCGTGCTTGGCGACTTTAACGCCAGGGTGGGCAAAGAAGGTATCTTTGGCACTACGGTCGGTAAATTCAGCCTCCACGAGGAAACATCCCCAAATGGGTTGAGGCTGGTCCACTTCGCCGGGGCCCGAAATACGGTTATCTGTAGTACTTTATTCCAGCATAAAAAGATTCATCAAGCTACCTGGCAGTCTCCGGATCGAAAAACCACTAATCAGATCGATCATGTTGTGATAGACGGAAGACACGTCTCCAGTGTTTTAGATGTGCGTGCGCTCCGAGGTCCTAATATCGACTCGGACCACTATATTGTTGCAGCCAAAACTCGCACCCACCTCTGTGCAGCAAAAAACGCACGCCAACAAACACAAGAAAGGTTCGACGTCGAGAAGCTGCAATCACAACAGACAGCCGAACGATTTTCTACTCGGCTTGCACTCCTGCTCTCCGAGAGCACTCGTCAACAACTCGGTATAAGGGAACTGTGGGACGGCATTTCAAACTCCTTACGTACAGATGCAACCGAAACCATTGGTTTTCGGAAAGTGCAAAAGAACAGCTGGTACGACGAGGAGTGCCGTGTCGCGGCAGAGAGGAGAGAAAACAGGCTGCCTACCTCGCAACGTTACGATCGACCACAACACTTGCGGGATGGAATAGATAACGTGAGTTGAAGAGGGAAGCAAGACGCATTTGTAGACAGAAAAAGAAAGAGGCCGAAATGCGTGAGTACGAAGAGCTTGATAAGCTGGCCGACAGAGGTAATACTCGAAAATTCTACGAAAAGATGCGGCGACTTACAGAAGGTCTCAAGACCGGAGCATACTCTTGTAGAACCCCCCAAGGTGATCTAGTCACCGATGCCCAAAGCATACTTAACTTATGGAGGGAACACTTCTCCAGCCTGCTGAATGGCAGTGAACGTACAACGCCAAGAGAAGGCGAACCCGATTCCCCAATCGATGACGATGGAGCAGACGTTCCATTGCCCGACCATGAAGAGGTTCGAATAGCAATTGCCCGCCTGAAGAACAGCAAAGCGGCAGGAGCCGACGGATTGCCGGCCGAGCTATTCAAACACGGCGGCGAAGAACTGATAAGGAGCATGCATCAGCTTCTTTGTAAAATATGGCCGGACGAAAGCATGCCCAACGATTGGAATTTAAGTGTGCTATGGCCTATCCATAAAAACGGAGACCCCACAATCTGCGCCAACTACCTTGGGATTAGCCTCCTCAATATCGCATATAAGGTTCTGTCGAGCGTATTGTGTGAAAGATTAAAGCCCACCGTAAACAAACTGATTGGACCTTATCAGTGTGGCTTTAGACTTGGCAAATCCACAACAGACCAGATATTCACCATGCGCAAATCGTGGAAAAGACCCGTGAAAGGAGAATCGACACACACCACCTCTTCGTCGATTTCAAAGCTGCTTTCGACAGCACGAAAAGGAGCTGCCTTTATGCCGCGATGTCTGAATTTGGTATCCCCGCAAAACTAATACGGCTGTGTAAGCTGACGTTAAGCAACACTCAAAGCTCCGTCAGAATCGGGAAGGACCTCTCCGAGCCGTTCGATACCAAACGAGGTTTCAGACAAGGCGACTCCCTATCGTGCGACTTTTTCAATCTGCTGCTGGAGAAAATTATTCGAGCTGCAGAACTGAATGGATATTGATATCATCGGCCTCAACACCCGCGCCGTTAGTTCTGCTTTCTCCAGGCTGGACAAGGAAGCAAAGCAAATGGGTCTGGACGTGAACGAGGGCAAGACGAAATAGCTCCCGTCATCAAACAAACAGTCGTCGCACTCGCGACTTGGCTCCCACGTCACTGTTGACAGTCATAACTTTGAAGTTGTAGATAATTTCGTCTATCTTGGAACCAGCGTAAACACCACCAACAATGTCAGCCTGGAAATCCAACGCAGGATTACTCTTGCCAACAGGTGCTACTTCGGACTGAGTAGGCAATTGAAAAGTAAAGTCCTCTCTCGACGAACAAAAACCAAACTCTATAAGTCGCACATAATTCCCGTCCTGCTATACGGTGCAGAGGCTTGGACGATGACAACAACCGATTAAGAGTTTTCGAGAGAAAGGTTCTGCGAAAGATTTATGGTCCTTTGCGCATTGGCCACGGCGAATATCGCATTCGATGGAACGATGAGCTGTACGAGATATACGACGACATTGACATAGTTCAGCGAATTAAAAGACAGCGGCTACGCTGGTTAGGTCATGTTGTCCGGATGGATGAAAACACTCCAGCTCTGAAAGTATTCGACGCAGTACCCGCCGCCGGAAGCAGAGGAAGAGGAAGACCTCCACTCCGTTGGAAGGATCAGGTGGAGAAGGACCTGGCTTCGCTTGGAATATCCAATTGGCGCCACGTAGCGAAGAGAAGAAACGAGTGGCGCGCTGTTGTTGACTCGACTATAATCCCGTAATCGGTGCCTACGCCAGTAAAGAAGAAGAACCTGTTTTATATTGGCTTAGCGTTTTGTGGCAACTAGCGGTTCTGTGTCATGGCCTCATAAACTCCTGAGCAGCTGATGTTAAACTGCACGGCAATCTGTAGAGGCAGCTTCAAGGCCTTTGAATCTATGTATTTGAATAGGAATCACATGGCCGTAATAATACCCAGCACGATTCGGTGACCTGGGTCCTGAGACGGGATAGGCGATTAAGATTCAGCACTCTCGAGTTTACCGACTGTAAATAAGTCTCGGAGACGGGCCCTAATCTGTGCGTTGCCAAGAGTAGATAGTAATTTATATATTTTCTTTACAGTCGCAACATTGAGTTTATAAGGAATTTTTATCAAGATTATTACATTCTGAATAGTGGCTTTAAGATCTTATACTGACTTTTACACATTTTTTAAGCATACATTTTAAGGCGCTAATTCTAACCTTAGTGAAAATCTCAAGCAAGAGTTACAGACCTTTCAGTTAATTATAAGTAGTGATTAAGGGAACCAATTTACGTAACGTAAGCGCAGCCACAACTTTGTGGTTTCATTCTCAAAGGTTCTGATCTCTCGAAAGGCCTTTGTTATAGTATGCTGCCTGGGACACTCACGATTGTTGAGCTTCTGACGAAGCTTGTACACAATATTTTTTTTCGTAAAGCTCTGAACCTCGTAGCCGGCTAAAACTCCGCAAGACCTTAAATTAGAGTTTAAAACTTCGAAAAAAGCTCGATCTAGGATAATCATATTTTGTTGTGAGTACATTTCATTACCGTTACTTACGTACGTGTTATGGAAAATATTTTTTAATTTTATGTTACGTCAACGCCGCCCCTTTGCACCTCCACTACTTTGGGCGAACACAGCTCAATTTTATGTAACCGAAAGTAACTGCTAAATATGCAGTTATTTATAAACTGTTATCTATTTTATGCGTGTGTGTACGTATGTCAACTAGCTATATAATCACATGAATCCCCTTGTGGCACGAAGAGTATTCCCTGCATAACAACTTGCAGCGTTTAACAACTTCTTCACCACAATCTTCTTTGTGTAAACTGATACTTTACCCGATTCCTTTATAGCTATGCTTTTTGGTACTTTTGTTTTTGTTATATATTTCGCTCATTAACCATTTACAACAAAAAGACAATGCAAAAAGGAACAACAACAGAGAAAATGTAGCCCCAGCAAAACATTGTTTTTGTTGTTAGACTTTTCGCATTTTGTTGTTGTTTGTTACTATTTTTATTGTTGTTGTTCTGCATATATGCATATAGACTTACCGCGAAAAACATTTCATGAATTTTTCATCGAAATGCCCAAAACAATCACAACCGACGCTGGTGGCGCTACCAGCTACAGCAGAATACAAAAAATTATGCCAACAAAAAACAAGCTTAGAGCAAAAAAATCGCCAAAAATTAGAAAGAAAAACATTTCAAAAACACAAATCGGACTGCTTGCTGATGTATATAAAACAGCCACATTTGTAGGTATGTGAGTGTGTGAAGGTGCAACATTTTGCTACATGTTGCATTCAAATCAGCCAATTTGGCGTAGCTGTTAGCGATGCTTGGTTCTTATCAATGAGTCAGTTAAGCGGGATTTGAGGTGAGGGACTTTTTTTGAGAGGTGCAAGGAACAGCGGACACTCATCTGGGGTCGTGAAAGCGATTATACAAGGAGTGTTTCAAAAAAACAGGACTTTAAACAAAAATAGAACAAATGTTTTTTTTTTGGAAAAAGCAATTCATTTTATTCAAAATAGTCTCCTTCTGCTTAAATACAGTCTTTTGCACGGTCCAAAAGCATATCGAACCGACCGATATGGTCGCCAGTATGCCGGTGCAACCCTTTTCAAATAGCCTCTACGTCTGCATAACGCTTTCCTTTCATGGGCAAATGCATTTTTCCGAAAAGGAAGAAGTCGCACGGTGATTGCATTCTAACGCCGCCAGGGGGCAGTGGATTAAAAATGTCCTGTTTATTTTGGAACGCGCCTTGTAAGTTATAGCTGTTTGCAAGTTATTGTCCTGAACGCAAATGCGATGGGATGTGTAACAACATAACTGCTTGCAAATATAGAGGAGCCGGTAATCTCAACTCTGCCCCTCCAACTTCTTGCGTAATATAACTGTCAGAAGATCAAAATAGGGAGCAGTTTCTTTCAAGTTGAAAATTTGTTTTGGGTTAGCGATTAACTTGTCATACTTTCAAAAACCCGAGCGAATGGCCTAGATTCGACATATAACCGACTTAACTTTCTTTGATTAGTGTAATTTAAATGAAACTCCAGCCTTTCCGTTCAAGAGCGATTTGAGAACAAGGGTAACGGTACTTCCACTATATATAGGGTGGGTCACCTAACGTTTTAAATTTGAATTACCTATATTTCGACAGTGGAAACGTCAAATATCATTCGGAAAGCTACAGATATTCAGTAAAAAGTCTAAAACAGTCGTCTACAGTTCGCAGAAGATCGTTTGACCGAAGATGGTCAATTTTACCGAAAAATCATCTTTTCGGACGAGGCTCATTTTCACCTCGATGGTTACGTTAACAAGCAGAATTGTCGCATTTGGGGCACAGAAAACACACGTAATCGTCGAGAAGTCACTGTATGGTGCGGATTTTGGTCTGGTGGAATCATCAGCCCATTTTTCTTCGAAAGTGAAGAAGAAACCGCCGTAACCATCAATGGTGAGCGATATCGCGAACCGAACCGAATTTTTCTTCAAGCAAATTGAAGAGGAAGACTTGGACAACATTCGGTTCCAGCAGGACGGCGGTAGGTGCCATACAGCAAACGCTACACTCAATCTTTTACGCCTTATCTTTAAATTTAAAATTTTATATGGCCCACCTGTATATTTTTCTATTGTTGTGCGCTATATTAACATACTGACATCCCTGAACTCCTGAAATCGTTCCGTGCAACCCAATAATACCAGCGCTTAAATAACGATCTAAAATGGTTAACTAATTAAAATTGCTTTGTTGTAGTGAAAGGCGCTGTTAATGAAAATTGTACTTTTTGTGCAGCTACAACGATTGTTTATGTTTGCAGCTTTTATTCTGACGCGCTTAATTGCTGCAACAAACTCGCCAGAAACTTTTGCCAAAGCTTTTTAAAATCTCCCTCTCCCGTTTCCCACTCTGCCACCCACCGATGGCAACAAATTTTAATTAATTATGTTAAATTAAAACAGTTGATGAACGAAAAAATAAATTTTTTGAATATTATTCAGCTAAATCAAAAATTAATTCTAATAAAATTGATTTAATTTTGCATGATAGTTTCTTTGACTGGTAATGAAAGGATCTAAGCTCAAAAGCAATCGGCTTAGCAAGTCCTAATTTGATCTTTCGGGTGTGATGGTGTCGGTACATCTTCACATTGCTTGACTCAGCAGATTCTTATGAGAGTTTTCCAATTGAAACTGGTGCATATTGAATAACATCGGGAGCGATGTTATGACTGACGAAGGAAGATAATATCAGGACTATTTTGAAGTTATTCTAGCACAAATCTAGTGTATTTTGGGATTGATTCCTTTTGAAATTGAGTTCGAATAGGATGGCAATAGCGGGTGGACGAAGGTCTGCAGTTTTTCTAAATTTGTTTGTGATCTTCATCATTTTGCGATTTTATTATCAATTGTACAGGGACATATGTCGTGACAAATTATTATTTTCAAATTTCTGCTTATATTTGCTCTGACCATAATTGCCATCAAAGCGACATATTCCTATTGATAATAGGTAATTAGAGGTCTCATTCCGTTCATTAATTACATTTGTGAGGCAATGTGGTGCAATATTTTTTTTTTATCTCAACTTCAACATCAGATTCTGAGACCTGTATTTGCTCAGGTAAACTGTTTTTCCTTTAAAATGTGATCATAGCAGGGTAAAAAGTTAATATCAAGTTTTTTGTTATCGAAACTTCTAATAAGTAGATACTGAGATACTGAGATACTGCTTTATTAAATTTGCTTCGGTGATAAGTGATATTTCTGCACACATTTTCTAAACACCAAATATATGGTATGATATGATGTGTCTAAATAAAAGTACGTATAAAACACATATTTGATAAAAGTCAGAAAATGATAAAATTAAAACCAAAGCTCAATATGTTTATACCTAGATGTATGATGAAAAAAACATAAAAAACAATAAAATATGCACACGTAAATACAAGAAATTATAAAAAAAAACACAAAAAATCGCATGCCTGGTAGAATAACATGAATAACAAAGAAAGTTGCAAAAATTTGCAGCTGAAATCAATAGCATAGACTTAGAAAACATTAACTATTATAAACAAACTTGATTCATTTGAGGGTGAGACTGGGATTACAAATTTTTGTATATCTGAAATTGATGTATAAAGAAAAACATAGCACTAAAAAAGGCTCTTATAAAACAATTGTTTTAAAATAAACAATTCTCGCGCTTTTCGTAGCCCATACGAATGGGATAGAGCAAAAATGTATTTACCGTTAGTTTTATTGGTATTTTAAGAAATAGCTTTGATACAAACTGTGGTAAATCGACCAGTGTGCAGCGGTGTAAATGGAGCTACTCGCTCGTTCACCTTGTGTTATCAACTCCTTGGTTGATGATATTGCTAACGCCTTTATTGTTGTTGTTGTAGCTACTTTACGAGTATGCTGATATTGTTGTCAAGTTTTTTGCATGGTCTTCTCAGGTAAGAATTCTTTGCTGCACCTTGATTGTTGCTGTTGTTGCTTCTGTTGTTGTTATTAACTGTTAACTTGGCTTTTGTTTAACTTTTTGCAAACATATATTGTTTTTACGAGTCTTTTGTGACTTTTTGTTTTAGTCTTTGATCACCCTCTCACTTTTCTCATAAGCAGCGTGTTTTTTACAAGTGTTTTGTTGTCGTTGCCATTATTGTCTTTAATTTAATGTACAGCTGGCAAATATATATATGCATTGGAATCACTCTGTTTTTGTCCACCTCCAGCTCCAAAGTGACTTGAGTCCTTCCCCGGACTTGTGTATGCGCGCACTGTTGCTGCAACAGCTCATTTGTTGGCACCACTTGGTCGCTTTTGGGTTAATTGTTGTCACTGGCAACCACTTCAGCGCCCTATTGTCGTTGCAGGGGCTTCGTTGCTCTTCGCTGTTCTTTTTGTTGACCACTTCTAGTCATTAACGTGGCACTTGCCTTTGTGGCTTAGAAAAGTTGGCATAATTTTTGTAAAGACTCTACCGTTTTACTCACTTTATTATGGAAAATAAAGTTGTGATATAATATCAAATCTGGTAAAAGCTGGAGAGAATGTGTTTGGAAAATAATATGAACCCATAAAAAGTTGTGAATTTAAAATGTCTTGCAAAATTTTTTTTTTGTTTTAACAAAGCCGAGAAACAATAATTTTTCGGAACTAGTTTATCGGGACTGAATTTCGAGATCCCGAAAAATTCTGATATTTTAAAGTGAGTAGAAAATAGAAGACCTCAAAACGTGAAATATTTCCCAGTACTCCAGAAATTATACTAAATGAAAGTTATAGAAACTTAAAGTAACACTTCGAAAGCTCAAAAGCTCAGGTTAACTACTGAAGACTCCTTCAAAACGACCCGAACAAAGCAAATTGTTGCGTGCTAGAGCAAGACAATTCAGTAATTAAAGTAACACTTCGAAAGCTCAAACGCTCAGTTTAGTCCCGATTAACTTCCTCAAAGCTTCTCGAACAAGTTTAAGCTAATTTTTGTAACAAAGAAAACGGATCCAGAAATCACTTTCAGAACACTTTAGACGAAATAAGATTAAAAAGCAAAGATTCCTTTTTTGGGTTAAATATTAGATGTTTGTTGCTTGCATAAATTAAATATGTTCAGTAAAGTCACACCAGCGGGTGAGATCCGAACCCAATCTCATCTCGTTGGGCTAGATTTCGGGCCTTCCAAAGCTCAAACGCTCAGTTTAGTCCCGATTAACTTCCTCAAAGCTTCTCGAACAAGTTTAAGCTAATTTTTGTAACATAGAAAACGGATCCAGAAATCACTTCCAGAACACTTTAGACGAAATAAGATTAGAAAGCAAAGATTCCTTTTTTGGGTTAAATAAATTAAATATGTTCAGTAAAGTCACACCAGCGGGTGAGGTCCGATCCCAATCTCATCTCGTTGGGCTAGATTTTGGGACTGATACCCACGGAGACCAAATCTCTCGATTCTTCAAATACTGACCAACTCTTTGCGATGAAAGCTATGCTTACAGATGTCACAAAAGCCCAGATAAGTTTATGAAGACTGTTTCAAAGATTGTCAAATAATTTTATGCAAATAGTGGTATTGTAAAAAAGCTAGATCTACGAAGCGCTTTGTGCCTATCAAAGTGCTTATAAGGTCACTTCCTTCGTCGAATTTTTTTCTTTCTTACCTTTTATCTTTTTCTTATATTTTTTTTTATAATATTTTCTTTTCATTCGTACAATTTCTGAATTTAAGTTTTCTACAAGGAAAAGGAAAATTTTCCAAACCATAGTCTTAACAGATGGTCGCAATGACTTTGTAATTCCTTTCTAACTACTTTTAATTTGCCACGGTCTTTTTGCCAAATTAGCAAAGAAGGCCTTTTCAAATAAGAGTATCTAACATAACTATATATTCGATTCGAGACCTATGAGTGGGCAACGGAAAAAGTTTATAGCGACCTGTCTTCATTTGATCAACGGTCATGATTTGAACGTCCAATATACCAAGTTCTCGACTCATTTAACTGCTGTAGACTTTGGGAAACTACAAATATTTTTCTTGAAGAAATGTAAGATTTTACTCACCTCAATAATTATACATATGCTTATATTTCCAGCGTTAATTACGAGAACTGAGCTCACACAAATAAGTGTCCCTAACTCCATTGCTCTAATCACTTGACTGCTAACTCATACATTTACATGACTGTGCATTCATACAAGCTATATCCTGCTCTCAATCATCAAAAAAAGGGACAAACTTATTAACTTCCCAACTTCTAGTCGGCATTCATTTCACACCTTCACAAGTGGCGGGTTTTGCGATAAGTTGGTATTGCCTTCATTAAAGTTTGCAATTGTCTGTGTCTTTTCTGTCACTTTCCAACTTTCGCTCAACGGCGTGGTACCCTCCGGAGCTCAGCCGAATCAACGCATATTGCAGAGCGGGCGCACATCATCACTTAGCAAGGAGGGTGCGCGCATGTGTGAGAGCGTCACATGTAATTTTCAAAAGCTTTCAGCAAAATAATGGAATGCAAACGAAATTTGAAAGTCGGAGAAAAGAAGAAGAGGCAGCAGCTACATAAAAACGAGCAGTAAACCTGAATGCGAAAAAAAGACAAAGAAGCAAGCGTTTGTGTGGCAAAGTCATAAATGCGGGGCGATCACTTGAATGGCAGCTCTGCCAGCGACAAAAGATTTTACCACTTTGTATTGAATAAAATTGGAAGCGCATGCATTATGACGAACAGCATGGCGTTGCGCGCGCGCCACTTGAAGCAACCTTAAGTTGGCTGCCGTATTCAACTGTCAACGCGCCGTGTCGCATCGGGCGGTAAGATACAGTAGGTAGAAACATAAGTGAAATATAGATCACCGAAGTGAATACAATTTTAAAGTTTAAATTTTTTCAAACAAAATGTTTTTTTCGTTGAGACCAAATCATCAAAATATCTAATGAAAGTAATTTTAGAACTAAATCTAATTTATTGCTTTTATAAAAGCCGCATGCGTGCGGCAACCAAGATCTACCACCTCCTAATTCAGGGTGTTGTGGGACCCGTGCTCATTGGATGATTTGCAGCCAGGAGGAAAATTCGGCTGTATTCTAACGGAGCCTCTCCAACACCGGGCCGAATTGGGGTGTAACTGTGGCCTTACCGCGCCAAGGAGCTCTGGCGTGGTTGACGTCCCAGTTCCCCATTAATACCAGCAGACCCGACAGCTCACCCCGTTGAGCCAAGGGTCGTACGAACAAGATGGATCCCTTAAAAATAAAACAAACATCAACTACAACAAACACAAGCGAATCGACCAGGCAACAAGAAAGAACAACGGCCACGGAACACGACAAGGAGCAGGCGAAGCAATCGGCGCAGCTGTAGGCAAGGAGGGTCAAGGAGCTAGCCGAAGGTTCAGCTTCCTTGATTCTCTCTCGCCAGAAGAGCGGGCGCTGTTCGAGGAGCATGCCAGGGAGGACAAAGACGACATGCCCTCTTATAGCGGCGCCCCCAGGACACCACGTAGTAAGCCAAGCTGCTCAGACTCGGAAGAGTCTCATCGGGCAGAGGCCGGCGGTGCACGCAGAAGGAGAAGGAGGCGCAGGAGGGGAGGGCAGCGACCTCTCCCAACAGCGGACAAACCCGGCGGGTGCGATGACCTCAAGAGGTACCTGCGGCACCTCCGGGACGGGAAGACCCCCGAAGTGGCGGAATCCCTTGCCAAGGGAAGATACGTAGGACGCAAAGCTTCCCCCATAAAAGAGCGTGGCAAGACCGCGTCTGTCTGTGTGTAAGGCAGCCGGTCGAGTGACCGTGGCCAGGTCAGTGGATCACTGATCGAAATGCGTGTTGATGGTAAGGCAGTCACGACCGTAAAGCGGAAGATCAGTCAGATCACGCCGCAGGAGCACCCCAGTTCCAAAAGTCTAAGGGGCAGCAGCGCGAGAGCGGCCGGAGGAGAACCGGGGCCTGGCGAGTCGTCAGCGGCAAGGTTGAGGAAAAAGGTGACCTAAGGGGATGGAGACATTGGAACCCGTACATTGATGACGAATCATACAGGTACGTCCGTGCATCGAGCTTCCGCCTGTTTTACAGGTTCAGCATGGGCCGCACAAACCCGTGACCACAGGGAGCAAGGAAGCTCCGTTGACGTCCCGGATGCCCAGGGAGCAGAGCTACCCTCCCCCAGGAACTCTTCGAGGGATTAGGTGACCATGCGGACAGCAGCGCGAACGACGGAGGGGATGTGGACATGCCCTCCCTCGAGCCACCACTTTAAGTGCCGTCGACGTGGAAATTTCCCAGGTGAACCTGGGAAATTTGGCGGCAGCTTCGGCAGTCATAACGAGCAGGTTCGCAACGGGTAAGCTGGGCATCCTGCTGATCCAAAGGCCTTGGGTCTACAAGGAAAGGTCAAAGGCCTCAAGTCGGAACACAACAAGGTAGTCTGGGACCTCTCTAGTGAGCGACCTAGAACGTGTATAGTGGTCAGGAATAATATCGAGTTTTTCTGTATTGCAGAGTTTCTGACGCAGGATCTGGTGGCGGTACAGGCCAGGGACTGGGAAGGCAAAGACTTCGTCCTGGCATCTGCCTTCTTCTCAGGGGAGGCAGCAGCAGCATCCCCTGAAGTGGTGGTAAGGCTAGTGGATTACTGCAAAAGGTACAAGCTGCCCCTCATTATTGGATGAGATGCGAATGCTCACCATGTGGAATGGGGAAGCACGGACTGCAACTCAAGGGGTTAGTCTCTATTAGAATATGTACTAGGTAGCAACATAGCGATAGAAAATGTGGGCTGCGAACCCACCTTTATAACTATAAACAGGAGGGAAGTGCTGGACATTACCTTCAGCAACGAGCATGCAAACGGGTGGGTCTCAAGATGGAGGGTCTCAATGGAGCCTTCCATTTAAGCCCACAGAATTGTAAGGTTCGCACTGAAGGTGCAGGTCAGACAACTTCCCCCAAGACGCAACCCTCGGAGGACTAACTGGAGTGCCTTCAGGGAAAAGCTACGGGAGGAATTAAACAGGGAGGGGCAGACCGACAATAGCGTTACGGGCCCGGGAATAGAGGGTAGAGTATCTGCACTGAACGGGTCTATGATTAACGCGTACAACGGTAGCAGCCTTCTAACAGTGCCCACAGATAAGCGCAACTGTCCCTGGTGGACAAGGAAGATTGCAGACCTCAGGAAGGAGGTACGTAGTCTATTTAACAAGGCAAAACGTACGGAGATCTGGGAAGAGTACGGGAGCAATTTAACCCTTTACAATAAGGGGATTAGGTCAGCAAAACAAGCTAGCCTTTGGAGATTCTGTGAAAATGTCTCCTCCACACCAGAAGCGGCTCGGCTGCACAAGGCTCTGGCTAGTGGAAAGACTGACACAGTGCTAGCTATCAAAAGAAGTGACGGGACATTTACGACCAGCGCGGACAGAGTGACAGAGCTTCTGCGTGCTCACTTCCCGGAGATCATTCCGGTAGACCGATGTCTACCTGTGAGCGAAATAGGCCATCCCGCTCTGATTGGGTAATCGCTAGACAACTATTCACTGCGTACTCGATCAAGTGGGCAATGGCCTCGTTTGAAAAATTCAAGTCTCCAGGGGTGGACGGCTTTTACAACAAGGTGAACAGCTTTTGCTACCTCACCTGGTTCGGCTGCTGAGGGAGAGCCTCGCAATGGCGTACATCCCTGACACATGGCGGACGGCTGAGGCGATCTTCATACCCAAAGCAGGAAGGAAGGACTATTCTTTGGCTAAATCTTTCAGGCCCATTAGTCTAACCTCCTTCCTACCAAAGACTATGGAAAGAATAATAGACCATGATATAAGGTCGAAGGCGCTGAAGACTGCACCCCTGCATGCTGCTCAGCATGCATACAGAGCGGGAAGATCCACCAGCACGGCTCTGTACCAGCTGACTTCTGAGATAGAGAGTTCACTGGAGAAAGGGGAGGTGATGATATGTGCCTTCTTAGACATCGAAGGTGCCTTTGACAACACATCTCACAGGAGTGTAGCCAGGGGACTCGAGAGAAGGAATGTGGCAGCACCGGTGCGTAGATGGATAGAGCCAGTGCTGCGCACCCGGATCGCCGAGACCACAGTAGGCGGTACAAAGATTCGTTTCTGCGTAACAAGAGGTTGCCCTCAGGGAGCTGTGCTATCACCACTGCTATGGAGCCTTGCCGTGGACGAACTGTTAGCACTGTTAACTGACAATGGGATCCGCTGCCAAGGGTATGTGGACGACATTGTGATTATAGCAAGAGGCAAGTTTGAGGATACTCTCTGCGACCTTGTGCAACGAGGTCTAAATCTGTCAAAGCGGTGGTGCAGGGGAGTTGAATTAAATATCAACCCCTCAAAGGCCCCGTAGTAGTACGGGGTGGTGTCCTGGGCCTCTACAGCGTCGCAGGCTTCGGTGGTAACCCAATTATCGAAGCTTCAACGGCTAGCATGTGTATGCATGACGGGCGCTATCCGAACCTGCCGGATGGCAGCTATGGAGGTTCTACTGGAACTCACACCGCTTCATATAGTGATAGGTGAAGTAGCCAAGCACTCACTTCTGCAGATAACAGCAGAGGGATGTGGCAAAGGCAAGGTAATCTCGTCCCAGAGGATGGAGTTGATAAGTGGCAACATTCCAATTGCCCTCCTTCCGAAGGACGGTATTACCAAAACAACTACGTTAATTAGGTTCACGTACCAAGCTCTCCATACCGATGGAAAGCTTTCCGAGAATTTTTAAGGCCGAAGCCTTGGCCATAAGTCGGTGTATAGAGATAAACGTCCACCGTAACAGTCGCAATGAGCGAATAGCTATACTTAGCGATAGTCAAGCGGCACTAAAAGCGATCTCCTCTTACGAACAACCTAGCTGAAAAGAACAAGGTGCACCTGATCTGGGTGCCTGGTCACAGGGGTATAGCCGGCAACGAACTGGCTGACGAGTTTGCCCGCTCTGTAGCCTCCACCAATATGGTTGGGCCCGAACCGTTCACTGGGGTGGGTCCCAATGCTATGTGCAGGGAAAGGCATTGGCAGCGACACGCCAAGCTGCTAGTTGGGGGGTATAACCAGAAGAGGTTCAAATCGATAATAAACCTCCCAAGGGACAAATTTAGGCTCCTGGTCGCATTTTACACCGGCCACTGCAAGTTGAAAAGGCATTTATCAAACATGGGCCTATCCTCCTGCGCTAACTGTCGGTTTTTCGACAGGGAGCCTGAAACCCCGGAGCACCTGCTAATCGACTGCATTGTAGTCTGTAGGCGCAGGTCGAAGGTCCTTGGATCCATGTTCCAGGATAGGGATCACTTCGCTTCGCTAGCACCCAGTAGGGTATTGGACTTCATCAATATGCTGGGGCTAAGTGAGACCCTGTGAGTCAGGTGAAGGCACAATAGACCTAAGGTCGCGGTGCATTTCTCAATTATTTATTTACATCTACGAGCGATGTCTGGACGCACCCTGTTGACTCGTTTTCGCAATCTTTCGAGTACTTGACAATAGAAGACTAGATTCACAGTTTTCCCCGGCGGAACGAATTCTTTATTGACGATTCCACGGCTATCAAAAAAGGCAATGATCATCGTTTTCACCTTCGACTTGCTCATGCGAGCTTTTTTCGGGTGGGAGGCGCGAGGAGACAGCCATTGTGAGCTTTGGCGTTTGGTTTCCGGGTCGTATTGGAAACTATGGCACTATCACCATATACTCTTACAATTTTAGCGTACGCTTCCGAAGCTGTTTCGCCCAATCTGGCGAAAATTTTATCGCGACGCGTTGCTCTTGATTTCTTGTTTCCATTTTCTTGACGAGCACTACAAACACACGTCTACTCAACTTGACTCAGCAGGAGAATTAAACAAGCTAGAGCAATGGTACATGTATCAATGGAGAGGGAAGTGATGCCGAAAAAAAAGAAAGGGAACTTCAAGGTCACAGGT